>MU226101.1:1523699-1539963 GCA_018584345.1 Thuja plicata
GTGCTTCAATTTCATCTAGATCTTCTTCTTCACTTTCACTTTCACTATCTCTTCTAGATGAGTGTCTCTGACTAGATTTTCTTATTCTCATAGAAGACTTGAATGCAAACTCTAAGCTTGGTAAGACCCTATTATCAAAGTTATTCATCTCAAATGAAATCAGTCTACCAATCAGGCTATCAAGAGTGACTATATTATTTGCTACTGCTCTCATTTGAAATAGCAGAGACTCTAATAGCATATACAGGCAATAAGGTTCTTAAGATTTTACTTACCATTGTCTCCTCTTCAAGTGTACCTCCAACACCTCGTATAGAATTGACTACTTTTATTCTTGTGCTGTACTGTGTGATGTTTTCACCTTCTTTCATTCTGAGATCATCAAACTTTCCTCTAAGGCTTTCGGCCTTGGCTCTCAGAATATTTGCATCACCTCCATGTACAAGTTTCAACTTGTCCCACATTGTCTTTGCATTTTTGCAATCTTTGACATCCTCAAATTCAGCATCAGAGAGTGAGGCTGAAAGCTCTATAACCATGCAGTTGTGTTCATGCTTTACTCTCAATCAATCCACTGTCAATGGTCCTATAGGAAACACATATGTAGTATCTAAGTATTGAGTAATATCATTGCCAATACCTAATAAGTGAAGCTTTATCCTTCTTTTCCATGAAGCAAAGTTGTCCTTGTTCAACTTGGGCATATCTCATCTGTTCATCTTGTGATCTTTACTTAGGTCTTGAAACCCTCCTTCTAAGCACACAAGCTTTGATACCAATTATTAGTAATAACTGAGAGGGGGGGTGAATTAGTGGCCTCAAAAATTTATCCTTTAAACTTCAATCCACCAATTAATACACCTTAGATTATTAAATCCCTACAAGATGTATGCCTTGAAATACTTGAAACAATTTACTGTCTGTCAGTTTACCTTGTCTGTCGGTTTACCTTGTCTGTCCTTATTCTCCTTGATTACCGATAAGCAACAAAACTCATTTACCGATACTCAGTAAATATGCAAAGTATACCAATCAATCCATAAATGCATATGTGAAATGTAAAACAATAAAGTAATAAATCATACACACATAACACAAGGATTTTAATGTGGAAACCCTGTTAAGGAAAAAACTATTGGGACCGGTACCCCAAATTTTCACTCTTCTGAAGTGAGCCCTGTTAGGAGCCAACCTTGTTAAAGGTTACAAACACACTGTTAAGTGAAACCTTGTTAGAGGATTTTTATACATAGATTGTCACTAAGTATCTGGCATCTATGCTACCATCCTTGAATCAGTATCATGACTGTCAATAGGCTTTATGCTAATCTTACTACCATCCTTGAATCAGCCTCCTTCTTAGACTGTCAATAGGCTTTATGTAAGACCGATGCTACTATAATGAATCAACCTTTTTGGTAATTTGTTAGGATATACCTCAATTATAAAAGACTGTTAAGTCCTGCTCTATTAAGAGACTTAATGCTTCAATGGTTAAACTGAAACACAATGACCTGTTTCTAATGCAACTTTGAATTGTAGATATTCAGATCTATTTACGTACAATACCTCTCTAATCAATGTATCAAATCAATTCCTTTGTGCTTCACACTTTCTACTCTGTGATGATGTGCTTTGTTGTTCATCAGTGTCTGCAGAATTCTTTAGCTCTCCCTTAGCTTGATTGATTAGGACTGCATGAAGCTTAACCTTCATCAGTTTCTCTTTGGCATCTTCTCTTAATTCAATCCCCCGTGTATCTGATTGCATACAAGAATGAATTATTCTTGTCTCTTATATAGACATGATATTCCTTAATTCTTCGTTCTTGATTCTTGTTTCTTGGCATGAAAAACAATCCAGCCAAATTGATTTACAGCTTTAACTCCTGATTTATCTCGTAGTTGTCTTCTTTCCAACTGTATAAATCAATTGCTTAACTGCAGTTGAATAAAACAAATAAAACAACCAGTTAAGTCTATCCTTAAGCTCTGCCAGCTAGATATTTTGTCATTTTCTAATCTCTCTATTATGTCGGTCAATTCTACAGTTTGTCACCGGTGACAACTGTCAGTTCTGTCGATGCAGCTTTAGTTAGCTTCAGAATCTCTGTCTGTCAGGTATCATTGGATCTTGCTCATAGGGAAACATTGTTTTCAGCTCATCAAGCATCTTGTGATTCTACTTTATCAGGCAACACTGTCTTCTGCTCGTCGGGCATCACTGTGACTTTATCTCTATCTTTACCGATGGTGTGTACTCTGCCGGTGTAGTTTGTCACTTAGTGAATACTTAACTTTTATGCATTTATAAAAGCATAACCTCTGTTCCATTGATTATCTGAATTCTTTGGCATTATTTATATGACCATACAGATGATATCAAGTTGACATCAATGACAATACAAACCATTAACTATTTTAATGTCTTGCATCATCTTCAACTTAACATTATCAAACATTCAATCAGTTACATGTCATCATAGAGTACTTGTGCGATGCAAAAAGACATCTTTGTATTCTTCCATTTGAGCCCCATGCTTGAACCCTGAAACCATGAAAACTATAGATTTCTATTAGCCTCTGCAAATGGCCTCTATTCAGAGGGTTTCGATAGAAACTACTTTTGATAGAAAGTAGTTTTGATCGAAACTAATTAGTTTCGATAGAAACTACGTTCTATCAAAATTAATTGAGTGAAATTGCCATATTCAGGGACTTTCAATAGAAAGTACTTTCTATCAAAAGTCCCTACTGTCTATCAAAAGTACTTTCTATAGAAAGTACTTTCTATCAAAAGTACTTTCTAAATCTGCCTACTTCACAAATTTGAGGAGGAATTTCTTCATCCAAAAAAATGTAACCCACTATTGTGGGTTCACTCAGTACTGACAGCTTCCCTCTAGAAATTTTGAGTGATGCTTTTCTCAATCATCAGTGTTCTTGCACAATCAACAATGGATTTGTCTCTTCTTTCAGTAATTCCGTTTTGTTGTGGTGTTCTTTGTGCATAAACCTTTCTTTGAATTCCATGCTCATTACATAAGTTAGTGAATTCATCTAAAATAAATTCCCCTTCTCTATCTGATCTTAAGCATTTCAATTCCTTACCATTTTTTTTTCTACCATATCCTTATACCATTTAAACATCTTGAATGCTTTCGATTTATCTTTTAATAACATAACCATCATCATTCTAGAATAATAATCTACAAAGAGAATGAAATACCTATCACCATAGTAACTCTTTGTCCCCATGGGTCCACATAAATCAGTTTGGATTAATTCTAGAATAGCATTAGATGTATGGGCTTTACTCTTGAAACTAGAATTTTTTATTTTACCTTTTTGACAATTCTTGTACATGATATGTTCAGGCTTTGACATGCTCGGCAAGCCTCTTACTTTCCTTTTATTTCTTATCTTTATCATGTTGTCAAAATTGACATGGAATAGTCTTTTATTCCATAACCATATGTCTTTGTTTCTAGCCATTAAACAAGTGGTGTTGATGTCATCAAGATAGAAAAGGTTACCTTTTGTCTGTTCACCGGTTCTGATCAATCTTCTTGATTCATTGAAGAATTTTGCCTTCTTATTTTTAAATGCTACTCGATGACCTATGTTATTCAGCTATGAAACACTCAATAGATTATAATTAAGTCCCTTTACCTAGTAAGAATTTTCACATTTGATCAGGTTATTCAGCATTATGGTTCCTTTACCTTCAACTGGATAAGGTGTGTCATTACACATTCTTACTAATCCACCATTATAGTATTCAAAAGTTTCAAACTTTTGTTTATCACCGGTCATGTGGTGAATGCAGCCACTATCTATAATCCAGACATCATTCTTACTAACCTTAGATATGAGTGCAGTCGCTACATAACTTTCTTCTTTGTCTAAATCATCCTTCATGGATACAAATACATCTCAATGTCTTCATCAGATTCAGTGCTAGTATCATCAGCTCTATTCTTAGCGAGGTAAGAAGATTTCTTTCCTTTGTCCTTGTAGTCTTCGGTATCTCTTCTATCATTGTCAGTTTCTTCAGTAATCTCTATTATCAACTTGGTCAAACTTATTTTCATATGTTCTGTCATTACTTCTATCATCTTTTCTTTTGTTAAGACATCTTGCAGCAAAGTGTCCAACCTCTTTACAATTAAAACATACAAGTGGTAGTTTACCTTTGTATCTACCTTTTCCTCTCTACAATCATCTTGTCATTAATTCTTCAATCTCATCAAGTCCTTGGTCATCACTATCACTTTCACTATCATTTATCATAGTGTGTTTATGACTTGACTTACTTATTTTCAAAGAATATTTGAATGTAGATTCTATAGATGGTAAGAGACTATTATCAAAGTTATTCTTCTCAAATGAAATCAGTCTACCAACAAGACTATCTAGAGTAACATTATTGTTTGCAACTTCTCTCATTTATTGTATAGAAAATACTCGAATAGAATATACAGGCAGTAAGGTTCTTTTAATTTTACTACCTCTTTGATTCTGCAGCTAACCTGAGTGATATTTTCTCCTTCTTTCATCCTTAGGTATTCAAACCTCCCTCTTAGGCTTTCTACCTTGGATCTTAGCACATTAGCATCTCCTCCATTTACTAGCTTCAATTTATCCCACATTTGCTTTGTAGAGGTGCAGGTTTTGACATCTTCAAACTCAACATCGGAGAGTGAGGAAGCAAGTTCTATCATCATGCAATTATGCTCATGCTTTTCTCTCAATTTCTCAAGTATGTGAGGTCTTGTAGGAAATACATATTCATTATATAGGTGTTGAGTAACATCATTACCAAAACCTGATAGGTGGATTCTTATTCTTCTTTTCCATGATGTAAATTTGCCTTTATTTATCTTGGACACATATCTTTTGTTCATCTTGTGATCTTTTGCTTGAGATGTTAAAGTCCCTTTCTAAATACACAAGCTCTGATACCAATTGTTAGAATAATTGAGAGGGGGGGGGGGGTGAATCAGTGGCCTAAAAAATATTCCAATAAATCAAACCAAAAAATTGGTACCACAATATCGAGCCTCTAGTTATCTTCAGTCCTACAAGATGAATGCCTTCAAATAATCTTAACAAATAACTACTACTCGGAGTTCATTGTTAAACCTTATTCTTACTATTTACTGATTAGCAGTCTTTCATTTACCAAAATATAGTAAATGACTTACTATATATTGATCAATCCAGATTAGTTATGTGTAATGCAAAACACTAAAGAAATGACTCATAAACACATTGACACATGGATTTTTAACGTGGACACTGTGTTAAGGGAAAACCCACTTGGGACTAGTAACCCAAAATTTTCACTCTTCTAAAGTGAGCTCGGTGAAGTTCCAACCTTGTTAAAGGTTACAAACAGACTGTTAGGTATGACCTTGTTAGAGGATTTAAATAAAATAGTTTTTCACTTTATATTTGGCATCTCTATGATAGCCTCTACAAAGAAACCCAGTGTAGTTTGTCAATTGGTATCTGGCATCTCATGCTATCTTCATGATCAAAATTTTTTATACTCCTTGGGATGTATCTCAATATAGAAAGGATTGTTAAGTCCTTCTCAGTTAAGAGACTTTCTGATCCAATGGTTAAATTGAAACAGTAAATGATCTGTTCACATATACAACTATAGACTTGCAGATTTTTAGATCTATTGTAAGCTCATAATACCTTTCTAATCAATGTATATTTTCAATAACTTTTCTCCACTTCTTTCTTCTTGGTGATACTGTCCTTCTTTGTTACTCAGTGTTTGCAAAAATATTTAGCTCTTTCCTCAGCTTGAATGATCATGATTTTATGAAGTTGTTCTTCATCAATTTCTCTTCAACATCCTCTTTCTCTATTCACTCCCCTAATTCATAATGAATTATCTTGTTTCTTTATAGACATGATATCACCGTTTCTGAGTTCTTGACTTTCTTGTTCTAGGCATGATCCACAATTCTACCCAATCTTGCTTTAAATATTTACTTTAGTTTTATCCTGTAGATTTCTCTATGACAACTGGACTAAAACAACTTTGAATCTTTCACTTATCTTCAACTTTAACTTTGTCGATGAAAACAATGTTAACAACCAGTTAACTCCTTCTTTAGCTCTTTCTAGCTAAGTCTCTTGTCATTTCTGAACTTCAGTTCTTTTTGATGTTTTAACTATTTTTTAGCATTGGTCAACACTTCAGTTCTCCTTAGGCATCTCCGTCAGGGTTGTCTATCTGTCAGGGTTGTCTATCCATCGGGCATCACTATGAAGTTCTTCTCGTCGATAATGCTTGTGATTTTTCTCATCGATAATGATTTTTGGGTTTCTCGCTCGGGCATCACTGTGACTTTCCTCTTGGGTTTCTCTATCTATCGGGGTGCACTACACATCGTTGTTTGTTGTATCTTAGTGAATACTGATCTTTTATGCATTATTGATAGAAAAACCTTTATATTTTTTTGTTCTATGAAGTCTTTGACACTTTGTATATAACCAATCAGATTATATCAAGTTGGCATCAATGACAATACAATCCATTAACTGATTTAATGTCTTTCATTATCTTTCTGCATTTTTTTTATCAACTTAACATCTTCAAACATTCAATTAGTTATGATTGATAAAGAAATTTTCAGGTGGGTTTTGATTATTTTACTCTTTGAAGGCTTGGGTGGCTTCCGACTGTAATGACCTAAGGTCTACTTATTTATTATTGTTGTAATGTTGTAATGTTGTGATGTTGTTTCTGGGTTCAAGGCCCTTTTCTTATCATCTTAATAAAAAAAATTCATCATCAATGTTTCATCTCCCACTTTGTGATTCATAATTCATCCTCGTAATGGATCAAAGAGTGTGGTCCAAAATTTTGATGATAAAAATTACTACATTGTTAAAAATCTAGAAACACTCATATCCAATGCTATGAAATTTTGATTCATTAAAATTAATTCTAAGGTGTCAACTCTTGTAGCTCAAGCTCTATTTTCTTACACTTCTATTTGTGCAAGTAAAGAGAAGGAACTACTTAAATTGTCTCCTTGGTTATTTAAAATATACAAAAGGATAGATGTGTCCCTACTGATACATTTGATAGTTATAATATTGTATGGGATTATTATTGCATAGTTCAAGTTTAACTTTGTTGAGGATAGAACTAAGATCCTATGTGATAATTTTTTTTACTGGGAGGATGATAAATTTATGCTTATGATAAATCCCCGACATCTGGATTTTAATCCTTCTTTTGAAATATTTAGTAAGAGCCCTAAATGGGTTAGACTCCCCAATCTCCCCCTTCATCTCTGGCATGATTCCATTCTCGAGGAAGTGGGTAAGGCTTTGGAGGACTCTTTAATACTCGATCATAATTCCTTGAATATACTTCATTCTACTTATGCTCAAATTTTAGTTGAACTTGACACCTTAATGGGTCTTCTAGGTTAAATCAAAAATTGAATCAACTTTAGGTTCTTGGACACAACAACTTGACTACGAGGGTATTCCCTTTAGATGTCAAAAATATATTAAGAGCGGTCACATTTCACCCCAATGTGGCTTGGATACCAAGAAAAAGAAATCTTCTCCCTCATGGTGGAATGGTGCTTTCACTCATCATTACATAGTTATGAAAGGTTCCTCTCAGACTATGAAGAAGGATGATATTGTTCTGTCTCCTGATGTCCCTTCTAGGTCTATGCTGGCTACGGTTTTTGGCTATGTTTCTGCTTGAACTAAATCTGTTCTTTCTCCATCAGATGTTGTTGTCGGTGGGACTGCTAGTGGTGTTGTGTTTGCTGGAGTTGTTCCTAATTTTTTACCATTGGAGGCTATTTCTGGTGGGTCTTTGGGAGCAGGTCTAGCTAGTATTGCAGGTGTTTTGGATTCTACTAGCATTGGTTTGGAAGATCCTTTAACTAACATATCTCTGGTTGGGGCTAAAGTTGGTCATGTGTTGGAAATGTCACTGGAAGATCCTATTCATGTGTTCGGGGCTAGTTCTTCAGATTTGGTTTCTTTATTCTTGCAGGATGAGGTTGCTAGAGTTGAAGATGGTTAGATTATTGTTAAAGGAAAAAATTTTAAGAATTCATCTTCTTCTTTTGACATGACCCTTTGGTCCCATAAGAAAGGGACGAAAGGATAGTTCTTTCCCTTTTCATTGTTGTTCTCTAATGATTCATTCTTTGTTGTGGTTGGAAAGTGTTTTTTTTTAAGTTTTTGGCTAGTGCGTTTCTCTTAGGCCTCTTGTTATGTAACATGAACTTTTATTACTCTATCTTAAGTTCCCTTTGCAAATAGGGTTTCGGGGCCCCTTTTAAACCTGTTGTTACAATAATAAAAATCATTAAAGCTAGAAATCAACCTTAATTTAGTAAATAGTAATATTGATTAATTATTCATTTACTGTTCATTTAATCTAAATTTATATTTAGTTTATAATAGCATTTTTTGATATCTTGTATTGAATTTATCTATATAGTGTTTTTCTATGCTAAGAGTTAACAAGTACAATAGAGTTGTTAAAATTGTCATTTGTTTGAAGGTTGGTTAATTACTTTTGTATAAGTTTTAAAGAAAAAAAAATCTTGTTTTATATTTGATAGTATATTGTATAAGCTTTAGAGAAAAAAAATTGTGTAGTATGTTACCCTTTTTCATTGATGATTAACTTCTTATGTACAATTATAATAATTGTTAGATCAAATTTTGAATTTATTTATATACATCAATTGTCTTGATATAGGTGTGAGAAGTTGTTTTTACTACTCTATCTTCCTTAGGGTAGTAACAAGAGGAACATCATCTATATGAAATGGGGAAAACATATAGTTTGGTTAAAATATTGAATTTTACAATATAGAGTGGAAAATATCCTAAAGAAATATTAGTCACATCTATTTATACAATGTTATTTATTAAAAAATTATAATGCAATATTTTAGTGGAATAATAATTTTGTGTGCATTCAATTGTTTAAAAAAATATATTATGCATAAGGGTTTCTATATCTCATGCCATCGTCTTCACCAATTGTGCTTAACCGATTGAACTACAACCCCTTAACTATTTACATATATTTATTAACTTTATTTTAACAATATAACCATTCAACCTTAATTTAATAAATAATAACTAATATTAAATAATTATCTATTAATTATTTATTTACTCTAGATTTATATTTACAATAGATTAATAAATTATACAAATGTACTCTTGACATAAACTAAAATCAAATTTCTTCCCCTTATCCATCAAACAAACATTTTGAGATCATTCTTCCTTTTTCTTCCCCTTCAATGAAAGTTGTGTAGACGTCATGAGGAGTTGACAGGGTAGAGGTGGGTTATGAGGTCCACGAGGACTTTGACAACAAAGGATCTTCTTCTCCTTCAGACTTAGGTAGTTATGTGTGTTTCAATAATCTTAGGCTCACAAGAGGCAAGAACTTCAGTGACCTTGGAATCACAACAATAATATTGAATCCTGATCAAAACACAGGACATCCAAGAAGGATGGAGATAAAGACTTAAAAATTTAAGCTTGGGACTAGAATAAATATGACCATCAGAAAGGGAAGGAAAGCGTAGGGAGTAACAAGAAGAGGAAGGACACCCAAAATTTTGGTTGAAGACAGGCCAGAGTGATTTTTAGGATGAGGCTTATGGAGGATTCATGTGTAGTTTTTTTTGGATGTGGTCTTGGCAAGATATTGTTTGATGTAATTAGACTTTAGTTATAGGTTGTATGGGCTATGGGTAGAGGTTTTCTTGCTGGTTCTTTCTTCCCGGTATGCTTTTGAACCAATATTGATGTACTTTTATTATAAAAAATAAATATCATCTTGGCTACGACCCCTTATCCATAAAAATAAAAATAAATAAAAAAACTACAATCAAATTTAATCCTTCCAAACCAACCTTATATATTGCATTTTTTTATATCGTCTCAAATCTCATCCATTTTAAGTGAGAGGATTATAATGCTCAACAAGAATTGAATTATTATGCATTGGAATATTTAAGTAAAGTTGAAGACAACATTTTCATATCAGACATTATTCCATAAATTATTTCTCATCCATTCATTGTTTTTGTATTCCTTCCTATTTCATTAATATATAAATTTGTGTTTCATCAGTGTTTTGAGCTTGGTACCACTCCAAAATGAACAAAATTTCATTGAAATAGCACAGAAAACATGTGGTTGTTGATGGGTTCTTTTATCATACTATTTAAATTACTAGAAAACATGTGGTTGTTTATGGGTTATTTTATCATACTATTTATATTACTAGAAAACATATGGTTTTTGATGGGTTCTTTTATCGTACTATTTATATTACTATCCCTAGCTTACCGTCTTACCATTCTCTTCTATTCTTTCTATCTCTAATTATTTTTTCCAGGTCCAATGACATTTGTATTGTCTTGAAGTCCATCAAAATACATTCATTCATTGTTAGAATTCATGTTTTTAACTATAATATTATTACACGACACAATTTCATTTTAAAACATATATATAAAGTTGTAACTTAAATAAGATTTTTGCATCCTATACCATTTCCTTTCAAATTTCAAATGTAATAACACCCAAATCCAAAATCAAATTCCAAAATTTTAATTACAAAATATTAAGTTTAAGATTGAAAAAAAATTCCATGTTTTTAAAATGTTTGTAAGCAGTGTAACTTGGCATGTAAGCAAGGGAGAAACTAGTCAAAATGAAATCATCTCGTTGATTTTAGTAGAGAAAATGGTCGGTGATTAATTTTAATGGATTGCGAAATGGCATAATATAAAAACACTAAATTATTTCTGTAGCAAAGATGGTGATGGAGGTTTTAAGTGGCTTACAAAAAAATCTCACCAGGCATTAATGGAGTAAATGCAAACCCAAATCACACGCAAAATGAAAGCATTGTTTCGATTGTCAAAGACAATGAATGTTCGGTCGTGAATCATGGACCCATTAACAATTGTGGGTCTCTCACTCTTACTTTTCAATTTAGAGTTCTACATTTCATGTCATACTTCTTCTGTCATTTTCATTACTGCTTGCAACTCCCAAAATTACTTCTCCAGTGAGTATCATGTAATTGTTGTAAAAGATATTAAAGAGATTCATATAGAGAACACAACTATGTTTTACATCTTAGTATGTATGGGCAAATATATTATTTATGTATACATAGTTGAGGTGTGTATATCTAGTCGAGACAGTAACTAAGATAACATGCGAGTAGTGACAGTTTTTCAGGGATCACTTCTACGAAAGATGTATTTACTAAATTCTAAAATATGTTATTTTATTTCATTTTAATTATTGTATTAATAAACCTTAAGTATACCCGCCTAGATCTTAGCTTTGCCTAAATAAGAGGAAGCACACTCTCTGAACAATCTACTATAGTCCAATCACAATCCATTCATCTTAGTTTAGGTTGAAAACCAGGGGATGCGTTTCCAGAAAAAATTGACCCGTCTCCATTTTGGGTACGTCCCAGAAACTTGGAAACTTCCGAAAACCTTTCCCTTGGCTGTCCCATAAAATTAATGTTTCAGTTTTGATAATTTGTTTGATTTCCACTCATGTGAACTCTAAAGTTAAATTATTTAACACAAACATTATATGATAAGGTTCTATAATTTATATAAGCATGCTTTATCCATGTTTTTATATGAATATTCAAAATTTCCCTATATATTTTAAATTTTCCATATTTTTTATATAGTTGTTCCCACTACTGTCCCCTGCTCCAAGAAAACAAAATCCATCTCTGAAACTCATTTCCTCGTCCGCGCATCCCACCATCCCAAAAATGTGGGGTAACATAGGAGTTTTCTGAGTTATGTCCAATTGAAAAGTATTAGAGCAAACAAATGGTTTTATTATTAATAAGGATGAATGGTTTTCTTCTATTTTTTTTGTTATTTGATTGAAAGATTACACAATTTAATTGGTAAAAAATATCGGCCACATTAATAGTCATCATAGTTTAAAAATAAAATAAAAAATCAAATGACTGTTAATAGGAACGAGGTATAAGAATAAGCTTTCAACCCCCAAACATTATCTACAATTCTCTTCTCCATCCGCAATGGCCATCTCTTCACAGAAGTTGTGTTTGGTTTTCATTTCATTTTTTGTTGTCTTCTTCCCCTGCCCAGGCCTCTCTCTTTCTCCTTCTCTTTCCCATCGATGCCCTTCTCATGAATCTCATGCCTTTCTTCACTTCAAAGTGGGCTTCAATTACTTTGACTACTCTCTCACTTCATGGGTAAATGGAACTGATTGCTACATGTGGAATGACATATCCTATGACAATCACACCAACCATGTTGTTTCTATCAAAATATTATACCTTGAAAGCTTCTTCAATAGTTTGATGTCTGAGAGCTTGTGCCAACTTTGATTTCTCAAATCACTGGTTTTACAAGGATCTAGAGGTACCAAAATTATTTCTATCTATTTAGGGAATCTCTCTTATATGGAATTCTTATCTCTACATAATGCTAATGCATTGGGTGGGCCGATTCCATCTTTCCTTTGTTTCCTCACCCAAATTAAATACCTTGGTATTGATGGAAATATCTTGAATGGAAGCATACCTTCTTTCTTGGGAAATCTATCTTATTTAGCTTACCTTGACCTTAGTGGAAGCATACCTTGCAGTTTGCACAATCTTTCTTCTTTGAGGGAGCTTGACCTTTATGACAACCAATTTAGTGGAAGCATACCTACCTGTTTGTGCACTCTTCATTCTTTAACTTGGCTTGACCTTAATGAAAACCAATTTAGTGGAAGCATTCCTCCATTCTTGGCCAATCTTTCATCCTTAAATTACCTTGACCTTAGAGACAATCAACTTAGTGGAAGCATTCCCCCTTCATTTTCTCAATTGTCCTTCCTCAATTCTTTCTATGGTGTTGGCAATCATTTCAATGAAACCATATTGTCTTCATCACTTCCATCTTCTTTAGTATGTCTAACTCTGTCACTAAACCAGTTGGTTCCAGAAACTTTCTTTCACAACCTTACAAAGCTTCGGTCATTGTATTTATTTGATTGTGTGTTAAATATCAGTAAATCTTAGATCCCACCCTTTCAATTACATGAATTACAATTAGTGTCAAGTATGATTGATGATGAAATTCCACCATGGATTTCAACACAATTCTCATTTTATACATTGGAATTAGTAAACACCGATCTTGTAGGGCAAATTCCCTCTTGGTATGGGAAACTAATTCTATGTTGGAATCTCTAAATCTTTCAAGAAATCACCTAGAAGGAAGATTATTCTCAAATACTTTAGTATGGAGGCCACTATAAATCCTAGATGTGTCTAGAAATAAATTGAAAGGGTACATCCCTTCAGTGTGGTCTCCTAATATGTGATATGGACAGAAGTCTTGTTGCTGCTACAGAACTAGCTTGGCTCTACTCTGAGATCTTTCTCCTAGATATCTTAGGGTATTCACAACCCTAAACTAAGGTAAGTCACTCTCAACTTTACCTCCTCTTCAAGACTCAGTCCCCCATCGAAATGCTTTTCATCTTCCTCACTGAACCTACACAAATAGATTCATTCTACTCACTTAATCAATGTTTTCAAATCATTACTTTCATTCTCTTCCCTATCCAAACTATTACCGAGCTCACCTAGGGTAAGATCTCCAGATTCATACATTTTGCTACTCCTACCAAAAACAAAAAGGAAACTATGTACAAGGGATCCTCTCAAGTTCCATCCCAACACATGACTCTCACCATGGAGTCAGGAACCTTGAGGGGCCGTTAGTGGTTACAACCTAGAATGGGTGAAGAGATAATAGCTTACAAAATAGAAAATAAATTAGCTAATCTACTTTCATGCAAAAGGAACCACAAAGAAACTTGATATCCACTAAACACATAGTCTACAACTTCTCATTACTGGAAACAAAACAAAACAATACAATAATCTATAAATCTCTAACTTTCATGTAGCTTCTCCTCTTCTTCAATCTCTACTCTCTCCATCACTGAAATGAAGGCTTGGGGTGTTATTAATAACCATCCTCTCATTGGAAACAACCCTAGCTTCCCACATATTCACAATCATCTCTTCAAGAATTGTTACAACTGCCCATACTGTCCATAAAAGACAAGATCCACTTTTCACAGGTCGTTACGACGGAATATTGTCGGGCAACAGTAATGCAAGCTGAGCGCTAGTTGCAATCAGTGTTTTCTGAGCTCCAGTGTTAGCCGAGCTGCAGTGTTAGCCAAGTAGCAGTGTTAGCTGAGCAGCGGTATTAGCTGAGCAACAGTGTTAGCCGAGTAGCTTATCAAGCATTTCTGATGGCTCGGTTGGATTTCCAGAGGCTTCCAAACTACCTCACACACACACAACTAAAGGAAACCAGCTAAGCAACCTATCTAAACCTGGATTGACCTAGTCTTATCCATCTTAGGGAAATAAAAAAAATGACCTTCTAAGGTCCACACACACTCTCCTGACTTGGCTAGAGTCAGTACATGCTAGAAATAAAGAGCTAAGGGTTTGAGCTAGGTGTGCTCCTGCACCATACTCCCCCAAACAAAAGAAAGGTTAATCCATCCTTGGATTGAACATGTTTGGATTAATGGCCAACCTCTTGAAGTTTGTTTCTCTTATCCAAGTAGCGTCAACATCTTCTTTGCCATGTCATTTGACAAGGTGCTCCATATATTCTTTGTTCCTAGTCCTCTTGTAGACCCTTGAGTCTAGTATCTTTTCAGCTGTCATAGATGGAGTAGGGGTTAATTTCAGATCTTTTATCTCTTGTATTACCTCTTAAAGGTTCTGATCAGTATCTTGGATTGGTCCTTTGTATGCTACCAAATCTGCAATGTTGAAAACCGATGACAACCCAATGTCTTCAGGAAGCTCCACCTTGTATGCATTGTTTCCATGCTTTGCAAGTATCTTACACGGACCTAGCCTCTTCATCTTTTGCTTGTAAGGAACACCTTTTTGTAGCCCATGTTTGTTCAAGTGTACCATCACAAAGTCTCCAATCTAAAACTGAACATCCCCTTTTCCTTTCATCCGCCTTCTGCTTGGTGTGAATTGTACTCTCCACTAATGTCTTATTCACAGTATCATGGACTTCTTTCATGGACTAAGAAAAATCTTCAGCATAACCACTCTTCTCTACATTGTTTCCAAGATCCCCAAGTTCACATATACCCCTGGGATGAATCCCTTATATACTATTGCAAAAGGGATTTTTCCAGTGGATCTATTGACTGTATCATTATAGGAAAACTCTTCTTGTGCAAGTAATTGATCCCATGACTATCCATATTCTTTTGTGAGATATCTCAAAATATTTCCTAAACTTTGGTTCACCACTTTAGTCTGATATTCAGTTTGTGGGTGATAGGTCAAGCTAAAGGAAAGATTTATACCAAGCTTCTGCCATAAGGTTTTCCAGAAATGACTCATAAACTTGGAGTCTCAGCCTGATACAATAATCAAAGGCAATCCATGTATCCTCACTGCTTCTCTAAATAAAATATGTGCTATACAGCATGCATCATGTGTGGTTTTGCATGGCACAAAGTGATCCATCTTGCTGAATCTATCCACAATCACAAAAATATTCTCCATTCCTAGCTTGGTCTTAGGAAGTCCAACCACAAAATCCATGCTGACACACTCCCAAGGTCAATTTGGGATTGGAAGTGGTTGATACAATCCTGCATTTGATGAAGTAACCTTGGCCTTTTGACAAACTATACAAGTCTCCACATACTTCTGAACATCTCTACTCATTCTTGGCCAATAGTAGTATCGTTGCACCAATTCTAAGGTTCTATGCACCCCAAAATGTCTGCTCATTGAACCATTATGTTTCTCTTGTGATAAGTTCTCCCTCATTGAACCTTTTGGTACACAGAGTTTTCCTCCTTTAAATAGAAGACCTTCTTGTAGGGTGAAATCATAATACTCACTATGAAAGTGATTTTGAAAATCTTGACATACCTTGTATGCTGCTAAAAAATCTTCATCTACTAAATATAGATCCTTGAAGTTGTCTATGCCAATGCTTCTTAACTGAATTTCTTGCACCATGAGAAACCTTCTACTCAATGCATTTGCTACCTTGTTCTGTACTCCCTTCTTGTGCTTGATGGTGAAGGTGTAGGCTTGAATGTACTCTACCCATTTCATATGCTTATGGCTTAGTTTGTCTTGAGAATTCAGA
>MU226101.1:1540117-1555129 GCA_018584345.1 Thuja plicata
GAAAAGCTATTGGTTTTCCCTCTTGACTCAAAACTGCACCTATGGCAACATTGCTTGCATCACATTCCATAGTGAACAACTTATCAAAGCTAGGAAGAGTAAGAATAGGTTGAGTTTCTATCCTTTTTCTTCAAATCCTTGAATCTTTTATTAGCCTGCTCATTCCATTGGAACTTTGCCTTCATACCTCCTTTTATGGTGTCTAAAACAAGTGCACTAATTTCACTAAACTACCTGATGAACTTCCTGTAGAACTGTGCTAATCCATGGAAGCTTCTTACTTTTGTGGTTGACTTATGTGTAGGTCAATTCAAAATTGCTTCCACCTTGCTGATATCCATCTTCAAGTTACCTTCTAAGATAACAAAACCCAAGTATACGAGTTCTTGTTTCATGAACTCACTCTTCTCCAAGTTGATTACCAACTTCTCTTCATGCAATCTTTGCATCACCATTTGTAGATGTCTGAGATGATCCTCTTTGGTTTTGCTGAAAACTAAAATGTCATCCAAGTACACTACAACCCATTTTCCATTGAAGTCTTTCAACACCTCATTCATTAATTTCATAAATGTGCTCAGGGCATTTGATAACCCAAAAGGCATAACAAGCCACTCATAGAGTCCCTCGGTAGTCTTAAAAGTAGTCTTCCACTCATCTTCACCTTTGATTCTTATCTGATGATAACCACTCTTAAGATATATCTTGGAGTAATACTTAGCTCCTCCTAAGCAATCCATCAAATCCTCTATCCTAGGGATTGGGAATCTATACCAAATAGTGATCCTATTTATGGCCCTGGAAACTATACATAACCTCCAAGTACCATTATTCTTTGGGGCTAGGACTGTGGGAACAACACATGGACTTATGCTCCTTCTAATCAGTCCTTGATCAAGCAACTCTTGAATTTGGTTGGCTATCTCCGCATTCTATTGTGGACTCGTTTTGTAGGCATCTTTATTGGGAAGTGAGGCTCCTCGGATGAATTCAATCTGATGACTAATGGATCTCTCAGGTGGTAGACTAGCTGGTTGACCATCACTAATGATGTCTTGGTATTGACTCAACAACTCTTTCAATTCTAAGGGTAACTCTTCCTTCTTATCCCCTTTATCATTCTTTGGCTTTAGAACCAAAGCAAAGCCTACTCCATCTTCTTCCTCCAATGTTTTTAAGAACTCTTCCTCACCTACTAACAATATGTTAGGACCCTCTTTCTTTACTTCGCCTTCTTCCAAGGCTGACTGAATCTTGAAAATTACTCCATCTTTTTTAAATGAATAGGAGTTCTTAGCTCCATCATGTACTGCAACTCTATCAAACTGCCAAGGTCTACCCAATAATAGATGAGAAGCATCCATGGGCAGTATATCACACAACACTTTGTCCTTATATCTCCCTATGGAAAATTCTACCCAAGCTTGTTCATTAACCAATAAATGCTGATCTTTATTTAGCCAAGTAACCCTATAAGGATTAGTATGAGGAATTCTCTTCAACTTTAACTTTTCAATAGCTTCTAAAGAAAAAAATTTATCAGTAGAACTTGAAGCTATGATAACTTTATAGACCTTACCGAGTACCTTGCATTTGATTTGAAATAAATATCTTTTTTGTCTTGTCTCTTCTTTGCTAGGTTCTTTGAGGAGCGCTCTACGAATCATTAGATTCTCTCCATTCTCAGAATCTAGTGCAACTTCTACTGTCTTGTTGTTAGAAGACTCTTCTTGCACATAGTGGACTCTCCTTTCTCCTCCTTGTGATGTAGAACTCTTCTCAGGACACCAATATGTAGGATGTCCAAATTGATGACAGATGTAACACTTCATTGAATAGAAGTAAGATCCTCTTCCTTGGTTATTAGTTCTTCATCTTGAACTACTATTTGAACCTCTTCCACAGTTATAACCACCACTTGTGTTACTGGATTCTCCTTGATTCTTAGTGAGTTTAGACTCACTCTGATTTCTTCCTCCATATTCTCCTCTATGACCTTTACTGTCTCTTCCTCTTCCTCTTCTATTTGAATCTTGCTTCTTCTTGAATTTTTCCTCCACTTTGAGGGCTAGCTAGTAACATTGGTGTATAGTCTTGGGGTTTAAGAGACTAATTTTCTCTTGGATACTCCACTTGAGACCATTCAAGTACCTAGCCACTTTTAGAATTTCTTCTTCCATCACATGCGACCTTAAGCATAGCTTGTGAAACTCTTATGTGTAAGAACTGACTTCTAAATATTTTTGTCTTAGATTCTATCTCCTTTTGTGCAACTGCAATTCATAATCATCAAGAAGGTAGGTTTCCTTCATCTTGGCCACCATACCTTTCCAACTGGCTATGGGGTTCTTTCCTTCTTTAGTCCTCTCATCTTGGACAAACTTCCACCAAGTGAGAGCAGTTCCTCTCAACCTTGTTTTGGCTATTCTTACTTTTCGAGCTTTGGTCACATTATCATAGTCAAAGTGATTTTCAAGACCTTCTATCTATTCCATGATTAACTCTGGTTCCATCTTGCCACTAAATAGAGGCACACCTTCTAAGGAATTACCACTCATTGCCTTCAATTCTTTCAAGAATGGCTCTTCTTGAAGCACAGGGTCTGGCTTTGCTATAATGTCTTCCTCAGCCACTGCATTACCCTTTCCATTAGCTTCTCTCATACATTCACTGACTGTTGCAATCCTAAGCTGCACTTCTTCCAACTTAGTCGCCATTTCGGCTAACTGTTCCTTCAGGAGTCTATTCTCCTCTCTTTTCTCTTCCACATATTTTGTGAGTTCCGCACTGGTCACCATCTTGGATGAGTCGACAGACGTTCCTGTAGATAACATCCAAACAACACATGCCCAAATATTTTAGGGCTCTGATACCAATCTAATGTGGATAGAAGTCTCGTTGCTGCTACAGAACCATCTTGGCTCTACTCTAAGAACTTTCTCCCAGATCTCTTAGGGTATTCACAACCCTAAACTAAGGTAAGTCACTCTCAACTTTACCTCCTCTTCAAGACTCAATCCCCCATCAAAATTATTTTCATTTTGCTCACTAAACGTACACAAATAGATTCATTCTTCTCACTCAATCAATGTTTTCAAATCATTACTTTCATTCTCTTCCCTAGATGGACTATTACCGAGCTCGCCTAGGGTAAGATCTCCACATTCATACCTATTGCTACTCCTACCAAAAACAAAAAGGAAACTATGTGCAAGGGATCCTCTCAAGTTCCATCCCAATGCATGACTCTCACTATGGATTCAGGAACCTTGAGGGGCCATTAATGCTTACAACCTAGAACGGGTGAAGAAATAATAGCTTACAAAATAGAAAATAAAGTAGCTAATCTACTTGCATGCAAAAGGAACCACAAAGAAACTTGATATCCACTAAACATACAGTCTGCAACTTCTCATTACTGGAAACAAAACAAAATAGTACAATAATCTATAAACCTCTAAATTTCTTGTAGCTTCTCCTCTTCTTCAATCTCTACTCTCTCCATCACTAAAATGAAGGCTTGGGATGTTATTAATAACCATCCTCTCATTGGAAACAACCCTAACCGACCACATATTTACAAGCATCTCTTCAAGAATCGTTACAACTGCCCATATTGTCCATAAAAGACAAGATCCGCTTTTCACGGGCTGTTACGACAGAATATTGCCGAGAAACAATAATGCAAGATGAGCACCAGTCATAATCAATGTTTTCCAAGCTCCAGTGTTAGCTGAGCTCTAGTGTTAGCTGAGCTGCAGTGTTAGCCGAGCTGCAGTGTTAGCCGAGCTATAGTGTTAGCCGAGAAACAATGTTAGCCGACCAACGGTGTTAGCCGAGCAGCAGTGTTAGCCAAGAAGCTTATCAAGGGTTCATGATGCTTGGTTGGATTTCCAGAGGCTTCCAAACTACCTCACACACACACATAACTAAAGGAAACCAACTAAGAAACTTATCTAAACATGGATTGACCTAGTCATATCCATCTTAGGGAAATAAAACAAATGACCTTCTAAGGTCCACACACACTCTCCTGACTTGGCTAGAGTCAGTACATGCCATAAATAAAGAGCTAAGGGTTTGATCTAGGTGTGCTCCTGCACTAATATGATAGTAATACTACTTAATGATAATTTTTTTAGTGGAAATATTCCTCCAATATTGGAAAAATTATCTCGACTTGAGATGCTAAATCTTGCAAAAAACAACTTCACTGGAGTTATCCCTACAACCTTGTCCACATGTTCTTCCCTTCATGTCTTAAATTTGGGAAATAATATTTTGGATGGAGGTTTACCACATGAATTCAGTAATTTTAGTGAATTATATTCATTAGTTGTTCATAGCAATAACCTCAATGAATCATTGCCCTCTTCAATAAAAAAAATTTCAGTACTACAAGTTCTTGATATTGGTAATAGTTCATTTGGAGGTAAAATACCCACATCACTTGTAAATCTTTCAAATCTAAGAGTGTTGGTTATGAAGGAGAATAATTTTATAGGAGGAATTCCTCAGGAACTTGGTGAACTAATGAACCTTCAAATCTTGTTGCTTTCTTCCAATCATATATCAGGTTCAATTCCACACACAATTATATCATTGCAAGCAATGTCGATAGAAATCCAAAATGGTTATGCATTGTCCACTTTTTCTGATGAAGTCTTATATTATGATGGATTGGATATGACTTTAAAAGGCACATATCAACACTACCCATATATTCTTTCCACTCTTACTTGTATAGATCTCTCAAACAATGAATTGGAGAGATAAATTGCTTTTAATTTTGGGAAATTGAAGGGGTTGAGGCTTCTAAACCTTTCAATGAACAATCTAAATGGGACCATTCCAAATAGTTTGGGAGAAATGATTCAGCTAGAGTGTAGTATCTAACCGAGTTGTTGATGCATTAAGTAGAAGAAGATCTTTGTTGACATAAATGAGAATTGAGGTTCTTGGTTATGATGACATGAGGCATTTGTATGAAAGTGATCCTGATTTTTCAGTGCAGTGGAGAGTGTGTAGAGAACCTAATTAAAATCAATCAAGTAAGTATGGAGACTATTTCATTCAAGAAGATATGTTATTCAAAGGTATTCAGTTTTGTATACTGAGAGGTTCAATGAGAACTAATTTGATTAATAAGAAACATAGTAGTGGATTGGTTGGACATTTTGGTATTGATAAAACATTGAGTTTGTGAAAGGAAAGGTACTTTTGGCCTCAGCTGTAAGGATGTTCAAATATTTGTGAAAAGTTGTGGAGTCTATCAAGTTGCAAAAGGAGTGAGTTAGAATACTAGTTTGTATACACCTATTACTAAGCCTGAGAAACCTTGGAGTGATATCAGCATGGATTTTGTTCTTGGCTTAACTAGGACAACAAGAGGTAATGATTCTATATATGTTGGTGTGGGTACATTTTCTAAAATGGCACATTTCATACTATGTAAGAAAACATTAGATGAAGTACATATAGAAGATCTCTTCTTTAAAGAAATTGTCAAATTGCATGGATTACCGAGGAGTCTCATCTCTAACCAAGACAGTAAATTTATAATCTATTTTTGGAGAACACTTTGGAAGAAGTTGGATACTGAGTTGAATTTTAGTTCTACATTCCATCCATAAACTAATGGAAAAACAGAGGTTGTAAACCAAAGTTTGGGTTATTTGTTGAGATGTTTAGTTGGAGACACACCAAGTAATTGGGAATTGATGTTGGCACAAGCATAGCTTGCATACAACATTTCAGTGAATAGGAGTATTGGAAAAATGCCTTTTGAGATTGTTCATGGCACACAACCGATAGGTATATCAAATTTGAGAGATATTGTTGGAGAAGAGAAAAGAAGTGCAGAAGCTGAAGAATTTTTTGAGTTCATGAAGATATTACATGAAGATGTAAAATAGAAGCCGAAGAAAAGTAATCAGGAGTACAAAGATAGTGTAGACAGATCAAGAAGACAAAACATTTGAAGTTGGTGATGCAATAATGGTTCATCTGAAGAAAGGCATATTTCTTGTTGGAACATATGGTAAATTAAAGATGAGTAAATTTGGTCCTTGAAAAATATTGAGAAGATTTGACAGTGGAAATGCTTATGAAGTTGAATTACCTAATGACATGGATATATCACCTATATTCAATATTTCAGACTTCTATGAATATCATGAACCTGATGAAGAAGTGACAACAGCAAGTGATTATCCTAAGAAGCAGATAGAGGAAGTTCAAAATATTTTGAAACAGAGAATTGGAAGAAGTAAAAGAAGAAAGAAATACATGGAGTATCTAGTAAAGTGGAAGAACAAACCAATTGAGGACTCATCTTGGATTTCTTAATCTAATTTGGATTCATTTCAGGTTGGACCTGATACATGATTCGGGGAATCATTTCTATTAACCCCAAGTGTCTGATGTAGGAGCATCTTGGGTCATTGGCAATCCTTCTCAACCAAAAAGATGTTTATTTTTTTCTTTAGTTTGTTTGCAGACTACTCGGGAAATACTCTATTGCTCAGGTTCTGCTGCTCAGGCATGCTTGTTTTTGTCACTCAGGTTCTGTTGCTCAGGCATGCCTGTTTTTGTTTCTCAGGTATGTTTCTCAGGAAAGATTTTTTATTTTCCTATTGCTCGGGTTTCTCTTCTGATGTTCGGGTTCTATTTCTTATTGCTTGGGGTGTTCCTTTCCTGAGTCACTATGTTGCTCAGTCAACCTTTGCCCGAGATGTTTATTTTGGACTTGGATATGGTGGCAGAATTATTCAGTTAATTTTGATGGCTTAATTGATGTGGGATCTCTCATTGGGATCTGTGTGGACCTAAATATGGGTCTCAATTATGGATTTGAGCACCGAACTCTCTTGGTGGACTCTTCTATATATTTGTTTCTATGTTCTTAGTTTAGGTAGTTTAGTAGGGGAGTTTAGAAGTAGAAATGCTAGAATAAGATTGGATATCAGATTATCTTTAAGAAGGTCTGTGACCTCACATGTATGAAGATCATATTGTAATTCTTTGAATATATGGTCCAAACCGGGAAGGCCTTACAGCCCAACATGTAATGATTTTGATCAAATTAATATGAAGGATCTCTATTGTTTCTTCTCTCACTATTTTTTTTGGCTTAAGCATTGGTTCTGCAAGGTGGTTTGGTAGTTGGGAGAGCCTTTGGCCCCATCTCCATCCCCTCCTTGCGTCAATCTAGCACTTCAGATTCAAGATTTGTGATTAATGATTGCGTTTCCAAGGAATGATTCTACTGAGGGTCATAAGAGATGGCCTACACCCATGTTCCAAATTTTGAGATGATCTTCAGAGATCTAGGGAGTTCTTTAGTGAGGTTCATAAGTAGACACAACAATGTTTAAGCCGAACCCTGTCTTTGTTGATGCTTGAGGTAGATACCCAATTTGTTGGCAATGATTTGTATCATATTTGTGTCTTTGTATTCCACAAGGAGGTTATTTAAAGAGATCCACATTGGGATGAACTTGACTACATTTTTAGAACTGTCAAAGTTAGGAGACCATTGTTGCATGTGGAGCCCAGAGTTATTGTGGAACCACTCCTTGACTCTGAATGTGTTATCTCTGCTAATATTGTCTTTGAATATAACAAGATGATAACTCAGCTCATCATCTAAATGTTCTATTTGAGAGATGCTAAGCTAGTTAGCATAAGCCCATGTGGTAAACTGGGAATGGGATAGCTTTGTATTCCATAATTTGCAAATCAGGGCCTGATGAGTCATAAGATGTCTCCTTTTCTCCAGAGAGTCCACAGAAAAGGTGATTCTTACTTCCTCTGATCCAGGAGTAGGGTTGCATACCTTAATGTTCCTGGGAGATTCATCCTTTTGGGATTCATCTAAGCTTGTTCCCGCGGAGTGAGTAGTGTTTTCCCTTTCTAGTTGAATTTTTTAACTTTGCTTTGGTCTTTCCTGGAAGCTCTGAATAGGCTTCCACCTATTATTTCTTTTATGATTTATTTCAAAGGCCTTGTTTAGTACATTATCAAAACCTAGAGCCCTGTTGTTCCTGAATAGATCTACTCATCTCTTGTGGATTTCCCAATGAAGATTTGACCATTCCTTCCTTGGGAGGGGAGGTTTGATTGGAATCCCTGCTTTAGAGGTTGGAAAAATGGGGATGAGATTTGGGTTAATGGGTGAGGGATGTCAATGCAATCGATGGCGTTGAGGTGGATCCCTTACCCCATATTTTTGTCTCCCATCAAGCTCGAGCTGAAATTTGTGTCCCGAGTTCTGTTTATTCTGTGCTCCCATATGTGATCATTTGAAATCCCTATTAGGGGGTGGTCTGTGAAAGGGTTTTCCCCTGAATCCATTATGGCCAATGATCCAGGGAGGTCTGTGTAGGCGCATATGATCTTGTATGTGAAAGGGTTGGTTACCTTTGAATCTATGGCTTCAGGAAGAGTAGATGTTGTGAAGTTTAATGGTAGCAATTATGAGTTGTGGAAACTCAAGATAGAAGATCTGTTGGTAGATAGAGATCTCTAGTTTATAATTGCTGGAGCTAAACCTTCAGGAATGAGACAAGAGGACTGGGATCTCACAAATAGAAAAGCCAAAGGGCTGGTGAGAATTTGTTTGGAAGACTCTGTTCTATTAAATGTTCATGAGGAGAAGACAAAAACTTCTTTGTGGAAGAAACTTGGTGATATCTGTTAGGTGAAGTCTATGGTAAACAAGATGTTCTTGAGGAAGAAGTTGTATTCCTTGAAGATGGATGAGGGTACATCTATAGCAGATCGTCTGAATGGTTTCAACATGATTGTTAAATAGTTAACTTCTGTAGGAGTCAAGATTGATGATGAGGATTGATGTATGCTTATGTTATGTTCTTTTCCTAGAGACATGGGATCATCTGGTGATGACCATTGGGAGTACAACATCAAATTTCAAGATGGAAGATGTGGTTGCTATGTTGTTGTTAGAAGAAGCATGAAGGAAATATTCTGAGATGGTCAAGGAGGCTCTTGTGGTTTGAGGCAAGTAGGAGGACAAGAAGTTTAAATCCAAGTCAGATGAAAAATCTAAGTCTCCTGGAAATAAGTCCAAAGCGAAGTGCTGGAATTATGAGAAGATTGGTCATATTCAAAAGGATTGCAAAGAGAAGAAGAAGAAGAAGAAGAAAGAAAGAAAAGAAGAGTTCTTCAGATTTTGAGTCTTCTGTGTCTTCTCAGAGTAATGATGGAGATGCCTTCTGAGTTTTTTTGGCAAGTCAGACATTAGTGATGTCTGGTTCAATCTTCATGAAGAAGATGTTTGTCACGATGCCATGTGAGACTTGATACCACGCTTTAGTGGGAGTTGTTGGCAGTGATTTAGATTCATCATTTGATGGTGGATGATCTTCATTAGTGTTGCATAGGTTGAAGGGTGTCAGAGATCCTGTTGCTACAAAAAGGATCTTTCACATTTGTTGGGTCACTATTTGGAGTACACATGTGACTAGAGATGCTGACATCTTGAGGACTCATAGGGCTCCTTGGTAAAGTCACCCGTATGGTGGACTCACCCGTACGGTGACCACCGTATGGTGGAATCACGCATATAGTTGAGTATGTACAAGGCATGCTCCACAATCTCTCACTTGATGAGGAAAGTACTGATGTCCATGGAGTTTGTAAACCAGCTACTGAGAGTTAGGGGCTTCAAGCCCCATTGAATTTGTGCACCATTTGAACTTAAATTGCACCTTTAGAACACTCAGAGGCTATTGAGAAACAAAGACATCATAAATCCCATGTATCCATGAGCACCTATAATTGATCAATCCATGTCGTACTCCAAATGTAAAACCACCATTAATGAAGTACCCAACAAATGATCAATATACTCAAAACATAGAAAACTCAACCAAGATCAATGTCAAAGTTCCAACTGCAGAGTCAGGAATACAAACATGAAAACCATGATCTAAAACATCTCAACCAAAGAGATACCATGCTCCATATGAACATAATCATAACATGCCAAAACTCTAAATGCATCTCAAGAGTGTATTATGACATAATATTTAAGACATCCTAATAACAAGGATAACATGTCAAAAGAAAACATAAAAATGCATCTTTACCAAGGACCCTTATGAGTCCTCAAGATGTCAACATTTCCAGTCACATGTCTACTCCAAATAGTGACCCACCAAATATGAAAGATCCTTCTGTAGCAACAAAATACATGACATCCTTCAACCTCTGCAACACTAATGAAGATCATCCACTATCAGATGATGAATCTACATCACTGCCAATAACTCCCACTGAAGTGTGGTATCGAGTCTCACATGGCATCGTGACAAACATCTTCTTCATGAAGATTGAACCAGTCATCACTGATGTATGACTTGTCAAAATAGCTCAAAAGGCATCTTCTTCATCACTCTGAGAAGACGCAGAAGACTCAGAATCTGAAGAAATCTTCTTTTCTTTATTCTTATTCTTCTTTTCTTTGCAATCCTTTTGAATATGACCAATTTGCCCACAATTCTAGCACTTCGCTTTGTACTTCTTTCCAGGAGACTCTGACTTGGATTTAGACTTCTTGTCCTCCTACTTGCCTTGAACTGAAAGAGCCTCCTTGACCATCTCATAAGATTTCCTAACATCTTGAGGACTCATAGGGGTCCTTGGTTAAGATGTTTATGTTTTCTTTTGACATGTTATCCTTGTTATCAGGATGTCTTCAATATTATGTCATGATACACTCTTGAGATGCATTTAGAGATTTGGCATGTTATGGTTATGTTTGAATATGGAGCATGGTGTCTCTTTGGTTGAGATGTTTTAGATCATGGTTGTCATGTTTGTGTTCGTGACTCTGCAATTGGAACTTTGACATTGATCTTGGTTGAGTTTTATGTGTTTTGAGTATATTGATCATTTGTTGGGTACTTCATTAATTGTGGTTTTGCATTTGGAGTTCGACATGGATTGATCAATTACAAGGGCTCATGGATACATGGGATTTATGATGTCTTTGTTTCTCAATAGCCTCTGAGTGTTCTAAATGTGCCAGTTAAGTTCAAATGATGCGCAAATTCAATGGGGCTTGAAGCTCCTGACTCTCAGTTGCTAGTTTATGAACTCCATGGACATCAGTACATACCTCATCAAGTGGGAGATTGTTGAGCATGCCTCATGTATGGGTGAGTCCACCGTATGGGTGAGTCAACCGTATGGGTGAGTCCATCGTACGGGTAAGTTCACCATACGGGTGAATCCACCGTACAGTGGCTTCTCACGTGCGGCATATGGAGAGGTGTGGCTTGGCACCGTATGGAGACCGTGCAGGTTGGCAACGTGCGGAGTAACATGTTGGCACCGTACAAAGTATGAAGACCATACAAAGTATCATATATGTTGGCACCGTATGGAGTATGAAGACTGTACGAAGTACTGTACATGTTGGCACTGTACATAAATGTTGAGTGTATAGTGAAGGAGGATCGAGAACCACAGGTTGGTGTAGAGCCAATTTTCAGCATGGTGTCAAGTACAGTGCCATGTTTGGTACCAGAGTGTGGTGATGATGTATGGTGATGCCTAGCAATTGGACGGATGGAAGTTGGTTTTCTGTTATGTTTAAAGTACCAGATTCCATAACGAATTGTGGTGTGTATAAATCACTGCAAGATTCATTGGTATAGGTAGAGGGAAAAGCATGGAGCAGTGAGAGGAAAGCACAGAGGAGATGAAGTAATGTTGTAGAGATACTCGATAAGTTATAAAGGGTTTATCTCTGTGAAAGTTTGTGATCGAGTATTCATCGTTTCTAGAATTGAGGTTGACATTTGAAAGAAAACAATCTGTAACATATCTTTAACTAGATTTACAATAATATCAGTGACTATTGTTTTGGGTGTGTGCATTTTTTACCCGAAAGGGTTTTCCCACGTAAATACTGGTGTTATGTTTTGTGCTTGTTTATCCTTCTGTGTTTACTCTATTTACTTTTGTGCATCTTAATGACTGTAATTGGAATTGGTAATCATCCCTAGTTTATTTTCCCCTAAGAATTTGATACTATGGAAAGTGTTCCGCACTCTTCTTTCATAACAGACGAGAGGTTTGTTTTTCTTGTTGGTTCTTTCCTCCCGGTAAGCTTTTGAACGAAGATTGATGTACTTTTATTATAATTAATAAATATCATCTCGGCTACGACCCCTTATCCATAATTAAAAAAAAAACTAAAATCAAATTTCATCCTCCCAAACCTACCTTATATATTGTATTATTTATATCGTCTCAAATCTCGTCCATTTTAAGCGAGAGGATTATAATGCTCAACAAGAACTGAATTATTATGTTTTGGAATATTTAATTAAATTTGAAGACAACATTTTCATATCAAACATTATTCCATAAATTATTTCTCATCCATTGTTTTTGTATTCCTTCCTATTTCATTAATATATAAATTTGTGTTTCATCGGTGTATCAAGCTTGGTACCACTCCAAAATGAACAAAATTTTGTTGAAATAGCACAAAAAACATGTGGTTGTTGATGGGTTCTTTTATCGTACTATTTATATTACTATCCCTAGCTTACCGTCTTACTATTCTCTTCTATTCTTTCTATCTCTAATTATTTGTTGCAAGTCTAATGACATTTGTATTGTCTTAAAGTCCATCAAAATACATTCATTCATTGTTAAAATTCATGTTTTTAACAATAATATTATTACACAACAAAATTTCATTTTAAAACATATAATATAATTGTAACTTAAATAAGAATTTGCATCCTATACCATTTCCTTTCCAATTTCAAATGTAATAACACCCAAATCCAAAATCCAATTCCAAAATTTTAATTAGAAAATATTAACTGTAAGATTGAAAAAAAAATCCATGTTTTTAAAATGTTTGTAAGCGGTGTAACTCGGCATGTAAGCAAGGGAGAAACCAGTCAAAATGAAATCATCTCGTTGATTTTAGTAGAGAAAATGGAGTTATAATGGATTGCAAAATGGCGTAATATAAAAACAGTAAATTATTTATGTAGCAAAGATGGCGATGGAGATGGGCATTAAGTGGCTTAGGAAAAGTCTGTTCGTGCAGGAATGGAGTAAAGGGAAACCCGAAGCACACGCCGAATGAACATATTTTCCTCAATTAACTTGAATTTAATATGAATTCCGCTGTTGGATTGAGACATTTATTGACTTATTCATTACCGATTGTGAAGGCAATCCCAAATCACACGCTAATTGAAAACACAACTATTTCGATTGTCAAAGACAATGAATGTTAAGTCGTGAATCATGGCCCATTCAGTCGTATATATTGTAAAAGATGTTAAAGAGATTCATATAGGGAACACAACTATGTTTTACATCTTTACATGTATATACAAATATATTATTTATGTATACATAGTTGAGGTGTGTATATCTAGTTGAGATAGTAATTACTGTAGCATGCGAGTAGTGACAATTTTTTGAGGATCACTTCTACGAAAGATATATTTGTTAAATTTTAAAATATACTATTTTATTTCCTTTTAATTATTGTATTAATAAGCCATAAATATACCCTCCTAGATCTTAGCTTTGCCTAAATATAGTCTCTTAACAATCTATTATAGTCCAATCACAATCCATTCCTCTTAGGATAGGTTGAAATATTGAGAGTTTTCTGACTTATGTGCAATTGCAAATTATTAGAGCAAACAAATGGTTTTATTATTAAGAAAGATTTGTGGTTTTCTTCTATTGTTTGTGTTATTTGATTGAAAGATTACACAATTTAATTGAGAAATATTTTAGTAGTTTTCTATGAATTCTAGAAATATCATTCAAAATTTTAACATGGTAGGTATTCTCTCTTCAATTTTTGGAATTTATTTTAGAAAAGATCCTTCAAATCTAACTCTAATTGTAAAACAGTGAACCGTCGTGGAAAACTATATGTAAGTCATGCAGGTCTTCCACATAAATACTCATCGAATTTTATAATTCAGAAAAACAAATAAATCATTCAGGCATTCCGTATAAGATAAGCCCTCCACCCAAAAATATTATTTGCAGTTCCATCATTTCACAATGGCCACATATGTAATTTTCAAGTCATGGAAAAATAAAAAATAAAAAAATTAATTGACTGTTTACGGGAACGAGGTATAAGAATAAGCTTTCAACCCCCAAACATTATCTGCAATTCCCTCCTCCATCCGCAATGGCCATCTCTTCACTGAATTTGTTTGTGGTTTTCATTTCATTTTTTGTTGTCTTCTTCTCCTGCACAGGCCATCTCTTTGTCCTGCCCAGTCCATCTCTTTCTCCTTCTCTTTCCCATCGATGCCCTTCTCATGAATCTCATGCCCTTCTTCGCTTCAAAGCGGGCTTCAATTCCTCTGAGTACTATCTCACTTCGTGGGTAAATGGAACCGACTGCTGTGCGTGGGAGGGCATATCCTGCGACAATCACACCAACCATGTCGTTTCTGTTAGCATATTATACCTTGAAAGCTACTTCAACGGTTTGATGTCTGAGAGCTTGTGCCAACTTCGATTTCTCAAACTACTGGTTATACAAGGACTTGGAGGTACCAAAACTCTTTCTCCTTGTTTGGGAAATCTCTCTCATATGGAATCCTTATATTTATATGCTACTGAATTGAGTGGGCCGATTCCATCTTTCCTTTGTTTGCTCACCCAACTTAAAGAGCTTTATCTTAATAGGAATATGTTGAATGGAAGCATACCTTCTTGCTTGGGCAATTTATCTTCTTTAGCTTACCTTAAACTTAGTAAAAACCAACTTAGTGGAACCATACCATGTAAAGACTGCATTTACTCACAAAATGCCACATCATCAAGTAACAAGAAAATCGGAAAGTCGATAAGAGACATAGTCGAAGATACAAAGTCGACTTAAGTCATACATAATCACATATTATATGAAGGAAAAATATTATCCAATTACGACCTTCACGTCGCAATAAACAAGATAACCATAAGACTAATTATACC
>MU226101.1:1557771-1571492 GCA_018584345.1 Thuja plicata
CCTTCGTCCTGCATCCAAAACAGACAAACTCGAAAGCAACACTGTATCAGTACATGATTAATCATTAATCAAAGGTTAAACATTTCATTTACCACCATTATCCAAAATCGACACATTTATAGTAACTGCATCATAATACATCATATATGCAGGAATTCAAAACATCACTTTTACAAAACATCATGATATACTAACATCCTTACGATAAATTCAGTTAAGGTTTTTAATTACCGCTAATTAAAACCACAAGAGAAATCAACTAAAACATAGCATCTAGAAAAATGACCTAGTCGAATCAAGACGACTTGGTCAACAAAGTCAAAATGTCGCAAGACAAGTCCGTAAAAAGATGAGTCGCAAAGGTCGAGTCATGACATACCATCCAGTCTGGACAATCTTTCTTCTTTGAATTTTCTTGACCTTAGGGAAAACCAACTTAGTGGAACCATACCATCCAGTCTGGACAATCTTTCTTCTTTGAATTGTCTTTACCTTGGTGACAACCAATTTAGTGGAAGCATACCTACCTGTTTGTGCAATCTTCCTTCTTTAACTTCGCTCGGGCTTAATGACAACCAATTTAGTGGAAGCATTCCTCCATGCTTAGCCAATCTTTCATCCTTAAATTACCTTCAGCTTAGTGACAATCAACTCAGTGGAAGCATTCCCCCTTCATTTGCTCAATTGTCCTTCCTCGGTTTTTTCTATGGTGCTGGAAATCATTTCAATGAAACCATATTGTCTTCATCACTCCCATCTTCTTTAGTAGGTCTAAGTCTGTCACTAAACGGCCAGTCGGTTCCAGAAACTTTCTTTCAAAACCTTACAAAGCTTGGGTCATTGTATTTATCTGATTGTGTGTTAAATATCAGTAAATCTTGGATTCCACCCTTTCAATTATATCACTTACAATTAGTGTCAAGTATGATTGATGATGAAATTCCAGCATGGATTTCAACACAATTCTCACTTGAAACATTGGAATTAGTAAACACTGGTCTTGTGGGGCAAATTCCCTCTTGGCTATGGGAAACTAATTCTATGTTGAAATCTCTAAATCTTTCAAGAAATTACCTAGAAGGAAGATTATTCTCAAATACTTTACTATGGATGTCACTAGAAATCCTAGATGTGTCTAGAAATAAATTGAAAGGGAACATCCCTTCAGTGTGGTCTCCTAATATGGTAGTATTACTGCTCAATGACAATTTCTTTAGTGGCAATATTCCTCCAAGCCTGGGCAAATTATCTGGACTTGAGATGCTAAATCTTGCAAACAACAACTTTACTGGAGTTATCCCTACAACCTTGTCCACATATTCTTCCCTTAGTATCTTAAATTTGGGAAATAATAGTTTGGACGGAGGTTTACCACATGATTTCAGTAATTTGAGGGAATTATATTCATTAGTTGTTCATAGCAATAACCTCAAAGGATCATTGCCCTCCTCAATAGCAAATTGTTCAGCGCTGCAAGTTCTTGATATTGGCAACAATTTATTTGGAGGTAAAATACCTACATCACTTAAAAATCTTTCAAATCTAAGAGTATTGGTGATGAAGGAGAACAATTTTACAGGAAAAATTCCTCTAGAGCTTGGCCAACTGATGAACCTTCAGATCTTGTTGCTTTCTTCCAATCATATCTCAGGTTCAATTCCACACACAATTATATCATTGCAAGGAATGTCAATAGAAAGCCAAAATGGTTATGCATTGTCCACTTTAGATGGTAGTGTATTATATTATGATGGATTGGAAATGACTTTAAAAGGCACAGATCAAAAGTACACATATATTCTTTCCACTCTTACTTGTATAGATCTCGAGCAAACAATGAATTGGAGGGAGAAATTGCTTATAATTTTGGGAAATTGAAGGGGTTGAGGCTTCTAAACCTTTCAATGAACAATTTGAATGGGACCATTCCAAATAGTTTGGGAGAAATCAGTCAGCTAGAGTCATTGGACCTTTCAATAAATTGTTTTTCAGGAGAGATTCCTATAGAGCTTGAGTCTCTAAGTTATTTGGGTTCATTGGATTTATCAAACAATAATCTTTCAGGAAGTATACCACAAGGAAAGCATATAACTAGCACATTTGGAGAATCCTCTTTTTCAGGTAATCCAAATTTATGGGGATGTCCCTTGCCCAAAAAATGTCCTTGGCCACAATTTGTTGCTCCTCCTCCCACTCCTTCAAGCTTGGTGAGCAAAGAAAATAAAAATTCTGTATATCTATGGTATAAGATAACAATAGGATTGTCATATGGAGCATCTTTTGGAGGGATAATTTCATTGCTTTCAATGATGAGAATGAGTTGGAGAAGGAAATACTTTTATAAAGTTGATACAATCTTGAAGTTTTTATTTCCATGGATGAAGAATTTGAGATTATGAAGGAAGCGTCTACAATTTATTGAAATGTTGGAGGTAAATTCTACACTTCCATAGTCTTTGAAGTATCTTTAATCATTTACAATGTTATAATACTAATATTTAAAAAGAAACCAATATAGTTTTGCTAAGATAAATTTATATCAGCTCTTTTATTTGTCAATTGGAAATTGTTTGTAATTGTTATTAATATATAATTTTGTGTACATGGATATATAATGTTTATAGGGAATTTCTTGAAATGGTAGGGTGTGCCTTTTTAATTTTAATTTTTCTTCGTTGAAATATTGCAAAATTTAACACTGGCTTTGATTTTCACTAGTGAAATATGTATGTATTAACAGAGTATTGATCTTCTGATCCAGAAAATACCCTTTCAGAGACTGATTGAAAAAATTGCATAGGATTTTAAGGTACACATCCCTTCCCCTTTCCCTTATTTCTCCACATTCCTTCAAGATTTGCGTAACCTGAATCAGTCCTAAAAATTGGTTTTATCGTTGGCAATTGTGTATCATGGTTAATGATCCAATTTTTAATTTTATAGATCAATCTGCGATGACAAAACCCTGATGTTTTAGCATTGCAAGAAGTAGTAGAACCATATCTGTTGGGGCTCTTTGAGGATATTCAACTGCTCAAAGGATTTGTGTAGAAAGAGCATAGAACTCTATTTGACTCTGGTTTTTCTTGGATTCAGTTGGTTAAAAAATTTAATCCTTAACTGGATGGCTTGTATAATGATGTAAATGTTGGACAACAAGAATTTTACTTATTTCATTGTTTCAGAAGTAGCCGATCTCTATCTTTTGAATAAGATTGCAAAACAATTGCTAATGTGTAGAGGTAAAATTGATGAAAGATCCTATTTAATAATTGTTCTTTATTTATTTTTAAGCACAGGTCTTTCTCACGATTTACTGATTCATATCATTTTGGATTAGATGCATGAAATTTTCAGTCTATCATAATTAGTAGTTTATGGTTTCTAGATTTTGACTATGTAGCACCTTTTTCATCAACATTTTGGAACACACTCCATGATCTATCATCAAGATGATAGCTAGAAAAGAGAGGAAGTCCAAACATGATAACTGACTCAATCTTTTTCAATGTCCAAATCATTATAATGAAATATACGATTCAATCATAGGTGACATCTATTTTGCATAAATTTGTTTTTCCCTTCCTAATAGCTATGATGGAATCTCATTGTGCAGACACTAATTTATTAATTTAAATTCCAGAAAAGTGCTACTCAGGAATTTTTGATCTGTAATACCAACAATGGCATTCTTAATGGCTACATATTATTGGTTGTTTTAATAATCTGCTGGTATGATAGTAGCGAATTTCGGAATATGTTTGAATTGATGTGTTATTATAGCTCAAACCTCAGACACTAAAAATAAATTTTATGTTCACAACCAATTTCCTTGAGACCGCATATGCAAACAAATTTGTTTTATATGCATGTTATACCGTGTTTAATTACATTTATCTGGTCTGCCATTTTTGTAGAAAGACAAAGTAATCCTTTAAGTCTCTGGCATGCTGTTGAATGGTGAAATTGGTTGCAACTTATATACCCTTTCCATTTGGTTACCAAATGGTTGAGTTGGGAACTACATTATGACACTGAGAGTTATGAGACTATATTGAAAACCCAAATAAGATGTGGTTTCTGAAACACTTTGTTTACCTTCTTGATAGGAGTGTTTACAAAAAGGAAAGGAGGATAATTTATGTATGCTTACAAATTAAACATGAGGATAATTTATGTTTTTATCTGATTTTAGAGTAGGATGATTAATGTTTTTATCTTATTTTAGAAGATGAATGGAATGATCTTATTGTATTTTTTTTTTCTATTATAATCATTTGCTTAAAAATAAATGTAAGCATATGGCGTCAACTATCCCACCCATTAATTTCCATTGCCATAACATTAACTGCAATTAAAACTGTACTGTCATATCTGACACTCACGGCTCTGCAGTAGTAGTTTTTTTTATTACTCTTAAACTCTCTTTAAGGATTTGTCTACATATTTTCTGGGTAAACGTAAGTCAAGCTTCTTCCTTCATTTAAAAAAAATCATTTATTGATTGTTTAACTTATTAAGCTTAAGATTTATTGAATTGAACTGATTGTACTAACTTCCTAAAAATAAAGCTTAAGAAAATATGCACACTACCATAACATTGATTTCCCAATGCAAGGAGAATTAAACATAATCTCCTACTCTCACTTTCTTAGCTTGAAGGTAATACAAAAAATTAAAACGTCAAACCAGGAAAACTCTCACAGTGGATACTTGATAGCTATGATTGTTTATTCAATTATGTTCTAGCAAGTTGATTTGTTGAACATTGAGCAACACACTTAAGTTAAATTTTGGTTCAATTGCCCTTTCTCAAATTATATTAAATTATTAATAATGAGATGATAATACCTCGAGGGCCCCTTTTTTCCTTTATGGAACAAAGGTATAAGGAAGTAAAAACTTGAAGCCCAATGACCACAACCTAAATATTCCCTACACCATCGCTCCATGACCATTGTAAACAAATTGTTCTTACCTTTGTAAAAAACTAAAGGATATTTGATTAAACTATTTTTAGAATTTAAAAAAAAATGTTAATATTTTGTATGTTTAATTGATATATTATTTTATACTTTAAATATAATTTTGAGTTTAATTTGAATTTATTTGAAGTGTACATTGAATAACACGGAGTATTATTTTATATTTTAAATATAGTTTTGAGTTTGATTTGAATTCATTTGAAGTGTACATTAAATAACACGGACTAAAAAAGATTGGCACATAATTTAAGCTTAATTTGGTTTCAAGTTAGCCCTATCAACTAAGCAAATAAAGTAATCTTTCAAATGTGAACATGTGGTATTTAAAAAACATAGAATATAAATTGGATATATATCTAATTATACTTCTAGATAAATTTGGTAATAGTTTAATTTAATCAACACTTTTGTAAATTTTGCATTTGAGCTACAAAGTGCAATGAATTATGAATGAAAAATTGAAATGGTTGCTATTCTTTGTTAATATTTTAATGAAGTATGAGATTTGTAGTTTGTAGTTTGGTGGTGCTTTTAACAAAGAGTGGAGATATTTTAAAAGGAATGGGGAGTGCAAAGAAAGCACAAAAATATTAAGACTAGATGAAGACGATGCACAAGTAACTTGGAACATTACAATAATGAAGCCTCCATATGCACACCCTTTATTTGTGGACACCTTTTAAGTTCCCTCTTCACCTTCAAACGTCAAACAATTTTTTTCACACTTTTCATGTAAGTATAAAGTTACAAGATTATGAATCTACCTATTTGGGGAAACAAGAAATTAAAATAAAGTGACAATAATTAGATTATATTGGGATCCAAAAAAAAGAGAGAAAGTTTAACTTAGAACATCAAATGTGTATATATGTTTAGTATTATTAATCAATAAATTTATATATTTTTTAACTTAGTTTCCATTGAAATGGTTTTCTCTTTGAGCAACTCACTTTTTAGGGTTATCTTCCAATGTAACTCTCCTATTTTTGCATATTTTAAATTGTTAAATTAAAATTATATCTATTTATATAGCAATTATGTGTCTATGTTGTTGAAGTAATGAAAACCTCCACTAATTTAGTTGTTAGGTTATTATATGATGCCCTCATTTGTTTACAATCAAAACAATTCTATATAATTGACACTCTAATCAATGCATGATTATGTGGAAAAGTTATACATAGTAATGACTAGTGTGTTGACTAATGATTTAAAATAATTATTTGAAATCTTATCCTTTCAATATATTACTGGGGTATATCTTCCTATCAACGTAGCCGCTGCACCTTGTTGAGGTGCAATTGCTAGTTTAATAATGCACCTGGTTGATACATCCTACCTAACTATCAGATAATACTCCCCAGGAAAATAATGTTGGATAAAATAAATGACATAATGATAATTTTTTTATGTTTTTTTTATTATTGTTATATATGTGAAAAAAGTTAAAATGATTACAATGGGCATATTGGGCCATCCGGTTTAACTAAGAACTATTTCCCAAAACAATTTAAGCCTAAACTCAATTTTGATACTTTATACATATGACACTATCATAAACTCAAAATAGTGTAGACTAAAGTGGGTTCTATATCTCAATTAGAGAAAGTGTTTACCTTGGCGGTTGGTCTGTTTCTAAGAAGCATTGGTACTATATTTATGTTTTAAGTAATTAACCGATTTGCTTTCCCTGTGAGATTGCTCGCATTCATACATGGGAAAACCTCCCTCACGCACTAAACCAGTAATTACCATGTTTTCCTACTACGGAAGTGGTTAACAGGTAAGAGTGAAACCATGCTCAGATATATTTTTTTCCAAAAAAAAAAAATTGCCCACTGCCTCACACGTTATTGTTAGAGGAATTCAAGTTGCGGGCGTTGGAGTTGTTGGCAATGATGGGAACTTGCTAAAGCCTTTCCAAAACATCTATTTCTACCAAATCCTTGACCGAGGAGCTTCGTCTTCTTGCACAGGGTGGTATGCACAATCGTTCATGCACCACAAAAGCAGGGGAAGTTCCATTTCTAATCCCTCTTCTCTCCTTAGATGATGCAAAAACATAGGAAAATGTGATAACATCACTATTAAATCTCTCCATTTTCCCTAACAACAAGGTCATCTTTGAAGCCATAGATTCCATTGATTATATATGAAATCCCACAACATTATGCCCATGCAGGTACCCATTTAGATTTTTATTAGAGGACGCATTGCAAATTTATCTTGTAATCATTGCAGATCAAGACATTAATTTTGTGTGTTAGAGTTTTATATAGGTCCCGCATGGGACTATTTTCCATACTCCTAACTTAAAAATGACATTACTTTTGAACAAGTGAAATCCATTTAAAGAGAAGTAGAAGTTTTTGTAGCTTTATATGGCGAATGAGAACCCTGATTTGATCAATAATTAAGGGGGATTACACTTTGTGGGTTCTTTGTGGGGAAGATGAATCAGAGGATTTGGCAAAATCATTGGTAGGTGGACGAGGCAACATTAGCATTGGCATTGTTAGGTGGAAGATCTTTCTGAGGAATTGAAATATTATTTACAGGTTTATTTTATTTGGTTTCCAATACTATCACAGATTGAAGGTTGATAGTGATCAATATAGACAATTTATTTGAAAATCATATCAGAGCAATAGTAGGAATTTGAAGATGAATTAATTATTGGTCAGATTTCTAATTACATTTATTATTGATTTACAGAATTATTTATTGGTTTATTTTTATTTTTATGATTCATAAGGGGCTGAGGCCGAGATGTATATATTCATAAAATATTAAAAACATCACAGTGTAGTAGAATTTGCAAGTTCAAAACCCAATCCTACCAAGAGGATTGTGAACAACAAAAAGACCACCAAAGGCTCAACTGGCAGTAATCATGAGTTTCAAACAAAGGGGTCTGTGCAAGATCATGGTATGCCAAAAAGTGGCGATATGAAAAAAATGAGTTTTTCACTCATCCAAAAGCACACCCAAAAGTTTGTTGACTTTTGAGTAGGCCTGGGTGTTAGTACACTTGGCCAAGCCAAAATCCAAAGCTAAAGCATTATCGGATGTCTGATATCCATCAGTAGAAATATATTGTTGCCCGTGGCCGCGTTCAACATTTTTATTGTGAAAACATTGAAGCAACGATACTAAGCCAAAAAAATCATATATCAAATAGATATCTGAATCAGATTTCCTCCAGTACACCGGGGAAGTGAAATATAGTTGTTTCATTATTTTTTTTTGTTTTTGCATTGAAATTTATTGTTTTTTTTTTAAAAAAAACTAGGTTTTATATGATATTGTGTATTATTTTGTAAAATTTATGATAAACTAGAGTTGAAATTTATATTGTTTATTCTATATTGTTTTTGAATTAGACATGGATTCAGACCAATCTGAAAACCCTCCCTCTCAGTCCACGAATAATCTAGAACCACATCAAAACAATCCCTCACCTTCAGAAGACCAACCATTCTCAAACCCTCGACCGATACAGGATCTCATAGGAGAAAATCTAAATCAGCTTTGAGGATACCAGAACACATATGTGAATATCCCCAGCTTGCTTCCCATGTTTTCCATGCTAACCTCCATTAATGAAAGCATGGAGAAACTCACAGAACAACACAATGCCACACTTCTTTGGCGTGAATCCATGCACGCCCAATTTGATGATGGGCTTGACTACGATCAAGTTTCTAATCTAAACATAACAAAACATGACGTATGCAACTTTTTTGTTGATCCCAAAATTGGTTTAAAAGTGGACCCCAAAAAAACCAAGTTGTTAATTAAATGGTGTACAAATGAGACAATATGTAACAACTTTTGGGATCGCTGGTGGATGGGTTTTGATAGACCACCCCACAGCAATTTGGATGTCCCATTTTATTTCATACGGGAATTGTATGCTGAATTTGTGCTCGGTCACAAAGTTAATTACTGGAGCATGAGACAGAACTAGGGCATGGGCTTAGGCGCTCCCCAGGATAGGCTAGGGGCACATCGGATGAAATCTTGAACATATGTCCCCCCTCCCGAGATTTCACCACCTCCCACAGTGCAGCATCCTGACATTATTACTGAGGCTGGCTCACAAACTATTCAAGCCATTCACCATTTGAGTGATCTACTTGTTAGGCAGAGTGCGGCATTGTTGCCTCCTCATATTGTTGCTTCTGGCCCTTCCACATCCTCCACAAGCTCACATGTTTGTGTGCCTCATACTTGCGTTATGTGCAAGAATATGTGCTTGGGTCGCCTGAATGATAGTGATGCATATAAATATGTGTTCGAGGTGGACGATACTACACAACAAACTACAGGCACTGAAACACCCCATGGAGATGTGCATCAGGGGCATACAGAACCATGGACTCCCACTATTACGGTAAGAGTAAACAGTTAACTTGTTACATTGTACATTTAATTTTAATCGTTCGTATTTTTAATAGAATTTTCTTATAATGATTGCCCACTTATGTTTTTTTATGTGTTTCATTTATGTCCAGTTAATGATAGAGGAGGAGATGACACAGGTGGAGGGTTCCACGCTTTCAGCCATTTCATTTGGCCTTGACACTTTCATGGTACATATGTTTTAATGTACTCATTGGTTTCCTTTTATTATAATATTGTATTCACGTATTTTCAAATTTTTATGATCATCTTATTACATACTGATGCAGGTTTCACTAGTTGCCACTGGGGGGGCAATGTGAGGGGGTTCAGGCATCTCATGTTGACAAGGGGAAGGTAATTAAGTATTTTAGATTGATTAAGCATACATAGTATACTTGTCACTTGTGCGTACTCATTTTTAATTACATGTTCTATTTGACAGAGGGTGGTGTCTAATGATGTCGTGAGATCGGTTCGCCATGATAGAGCCACAGGCATCTCAATTCGTAGTGATAGCCCCATAGTACATATATTTCTAAATTTATTTGTGTGTGGTTTACTATCAAGTAAATATTTAATATGATCAAGTAATGATTGTATGACACTTATCTGTTTGACTTTTGTAGGTCACCCCTAGTTTGAGGGAGGTACCATGCCAAGGGTTTGTATCGTTGATGACCCAACCAACATTACCTGAAGAAAGTTCAACACGGGTAAGCTTTAATGTTAATTCAGTTATATTTAAAACATGTATTTGCTACCAAAGATTTAACATTAAATAGTATAAGTCGTACACCAATCTAAAGTTCGCAAACATATATATAGGTTGGAGTCGACATTGGTGGCATTGTCCCTTCGCTACCAATGACATATATTAGGTTTCCTAACCGCCTAAGGAGACATAAAGGCGAGGTACATGAGAGTTATTTATTATTGTTGACTATGATTTTAAATTTTTATTTATTATTTATAGAAACCATATAAATTAAGCAATCTAACTTGGGGTTTCACTTTTGTGTTTGAATGCAGGATCCATCAGAGCAAAAGAGTAGTTCGAAGAGACTTCACTTTGATCATGTACCACTAGAATAGGATGTCCTAGAAACATTTGTAGTTGAACTTCTTATGTTGAGATGCCATATGGCACATTTTGAGATGGCGTATGCCATATTATATCTAGATATGAACTGATTTTGTAAATTTTTGGAGATGGCATATGCCACATTTTGTACAAAACTGTTTCATATATATACATATCTACATGTTCATTTCTGATTATTTTATCTTTTTCATGTGTACTATGTATGTATCATTTCCATACTATATCTTTGAAATGTGTTGTATGTGTGTATTATTTCCATATTATGTCTTTGTCATGCATTGTATTCATGTATTTATGTTCATTTTTATATTATATCTTTTCCATGCGTTGTATATATATATTATTTTCATACTACATCTTCATTCTCCATTAGCCATCTGGTGCACTATACTTTTGAGAGGATCAAAATGTTGATTGCAAGATTCATGGTAGATAGGAGTGCAATTAATTAATGTTTTGTGAAATGCATTATGTTAGTGAACATTTATTTTACATGTGCTTATTTGAAAGAATCCATTGTTTTGATGTTGCGATAACTAAACCTCTGATTTGGTTTTCAATCTCCTTCATTCATACATTTGGCATGCCCACTGAGACAACCTTTGATCCTTTATAGATCTGGTTTTCATTTGATTAATGTTATTATTTTGGTGTTACACCATGTTTGAATAGATCTAAAAGTACTTTTCATGTTTTGTTTATAATCCTTGCAATCAATGTAATGCGCTGCTTCATACTCCTACCATTCAATCATGCTCCAAACTCCATGTTATGCATCCTTCATTCAATAGGCATCAATGTCACTTTTTGCACAAGCTGAGATCCGGTCGCCAAATGGAATCAACTTTCAACTAAGCAACAATGTCACTTTTTGCATCAACTGAGATCCGGTCGCCAAATGGAATCAGAGTGGAATCTCCCAGAACCAAGCCACGTGCTTGTAGACCTTCCCAAGATGGTCCTTGTGCACTTCACAAATCTTTGATATCTGTCACGAGGTCCGAGATATGGATCTCTAAAAATCACTGCCAAATTTGGCTTAGTGCACCTTGGGAACACTTCGGTCTGACATGCGCCGGAATGTTGTTGGTGCTAAGCGAGTGAAGAAAGGTCTCCCCTAGCATTTACCCAGCAAACTGGATCTGATGGAGCTGATGGTTTGGTCCCACGATGAACGGTTTGAATGATGCACCATTGAGCAACTTTCAACTGAGCAACAATGTCACTTTTTGCACCAACCAAGATCCATTCACCAAATGGAATCAGAGTGGAATATCCTAGAACCAAGCCATGTGCTTGTAGGTCTTCCAAAGATGGTCCTTGTGCACTTCATGGATCTTTGATATCTATCACGAGGTCCGAGATATGGATCTCCAAAAATTGCTGCCAAATTTGGCTTAGTGCACCTTGGGAACACTTCGGTCTGACATGTGCCAGAATGTTCTTGGTGCTACACGAGTGAAGAAAGGTCTCCCCTAGATTTTACTTGGCCAACTAGATCCGATGGAGCTAATGGTTTGGTCCCACGATGAACAGTTGGAATGATGCACCATTGAGCAACTTTCAACTGAGCAATAATGTCACTTTTTGCACCAACCGAGATCTAGTCGCCAAATGGAATCAAAGTGGAATCTACTAGAACTAAGCCACGTGCTTATAGGCCTTCCCAAGAAGGTCCTTGTGCACTTCATGAATCTTTGATATCTATCACAAGGCCTGAGATATGGATCTCCAAAAATCACTGTCAAATTTGGCTTAGTGCACCTTGGGAACACTTCAGTCTGACATGCGCCGAAATGTTCTTGGTGCTATGAAAGAAAAGAAAGGTCTCCCTTAGTGTTTAACCGACCAACTAGATCTGATGGAGTTGACGGTTTGGTCCCACGATGAACGGTTTGAAAGATGCACCATTGAGAAACTTTCAACTAAGCAACAATGTCACTTTTTGCACCAACCAAGATCTAGTTTCCAAATGGAATCAGAGTGGAATCTCCTAGAATTGAGCCATGTGCTTGTAGGCCTTCCCAAGGCGGTCCTTGTGCACTTCACGGATCTTTGATATCTGTCACAAGGTCTGAGATATGGATCTCCAAAAATTGCTTCCAAATTTGGCTTAGTGCACCTTGGGAACACTTTGGTCTGACATGTGCTGGAACATTCTTGGTGCTATGCGAGTGAAGAAAGGTCTCCCCTAGTGTTTACTCGGCCAACTGGATTTGATGGAGTTGACGGTTTGGTCCCATGATGAATGGTTTGAAAGATGCACCATTGAGCAACTTTCAACTAAGAAACAATGTCACTTTTTGCACCAACTGAGATCCGGTCGCCAAATGGAATCAAAGTGGAATCTCCTAGAAATGAGACACATGATTGTAGGCCTTCCCAAGATGGTCCTTTTGCACTTCATGAATCTTTGATATCTATCACAAGGTCCAAGATATGGATCTCCAAAAATTGCTGCCAAATTTGGCTTAGTGCACCTTGGGAACACTTCAGTCCAACATGTGTCGGAACATTCTTGGTGCTACGCAAGTGAAGAAAGGTCTCCCCTAGTGTTTACCCTGCCAACTGGATCTGATGGAGCTGATGAACGGTTTGAAAGATGCACCATGATGAACGGTTTGAAAGATGCACCATGAACGGTTTGAAAGATGGTCCCACGATGAACGGTTTGAAAGATGCACCATTGAGCAACTTTCAACTAAGCAATAATATCACTTTTTGCACCAACCGAGATCTGGTCGCCAAATGAAATCAGAGTGGAATCTCCCAGAACCGATACATATGCTTGTAGGCCTTCCCAAGATGGTCCTTGTGCACTTCATGGATCTTTGATATCTATCACGAGGTCCAAGATATGGATCTCCAAAAATCACTGCCAAATTTGGCTTAGTGCACCTTGGGAACAGTTCGGTCTGACATGCGCCAAAATGTTCTTGGTGCTACACGAGAGAAGAAAGGTCTCCCCTAGCATTTACCTAGCCAAATGGATCCGATGAAGCTAACGGTTTGGTCCCATGATGAACAGTTTGAAAGATGCACCATTGAGCAACTTTCAACTGAGCAACAATGTCACTTTTTGCACCAATCAAGATCCAGTTTCCAAATGGAATTAGAGTGGAATCTCCCAGAACCGAGCCATGTGCTTGTAGGCCTTCCCAAGAAGGTCCTTTTGCACTTCATAGATCTTTGATATCTATCACGAGGTCTGAGACATGGATCTCCAA
>MU226101.1:1604451-1614872 GCA_018584345.1 Thuja plicata
TATAAATTAGTGATAAAAATCACCTAGGACATTAAATTGATTAAAAGAATTATGCCAAGCAGTAACAGGGTCGTTTGGACATAAATTGAGGGTATGATCACACTTAGGGAAAATAGGGTCCATAGTTTCGATAGACCGAATTCAGGTGGTTACAGGTGTTTCTAGAAGGGAATTCCTATCCTTCCAACTAGTGAAATCTCTGGCTGCCAAGGAGAGTATGTTGCTGCCCTCTCTTTTATTGAGTATTTTAGTAATAACATTGAAATACCCTCCTAAGATACATAGTAAATCCAAGTTATGATTAAGGAAAGACTCAATTTCATGCCAGACTATTAGTTTATCCTTTTTTTGAATTGGACCATATACATTAATAATCTTTAAGGTTAGATTATTTCTAAAGTTTTTTATTTGTCCACACATCTAAAATTGCCTTCTCTCTTTAATGTTAATTGAAAGGCCCCTAGGGTCCCAGATGATTGCAAACCTCCTGATGCCCCAATCCTAGGGGAATCCTCAAGTTCCTTGAATCCTAAATTCTTTTTAAAGTTAAGCATATTTTTCCTATCCATCTTAGTTTCCTGAATTAATAATGTCTGATTTTGAACTATTAATGCAGTGATTATTTATTTGCTTGTTGTTAGAGGCATTCATGCCCTAACATTCCATGTTAGGATATTCATGGCTTAGAGGGAAGGTGCTTCCCCTTCCCAAAATATAGAAGTGATGTTATCTTGATTTGTCCTACAACCTCACCAACTAAAGATCTAAGTTCTACATTCGGCTTTCTTCCCCTCTTCTTTGTTTTCATTGTACAATTTGGAGAGCTTGGACAATCTCTATTAAATGAAATTCCAAAAGAATCTGGACCATGCATTTCCATATTCTCTAGAATAACTAGCATTTCTTCCACTCCTATCCTAGTATCCATTGAGTCAGCTACCATGATACCCTCAATAAGGAGTTTCCCTGTAAAAACAACTCTTCACTATCACAAATCTCATCTAGGAATTGATCCATCAGCTCATCCATAAGAGATTCCCAAGATAGTCAAAAATAATCTTGACTTCATCGTAAATTTTATCTATGTTGGAATTCCTTGCACTTGAGTCTAAATCCTTTGTAACCAAATCTTTAGAAATCGCTCCTATAAGGTTTTCCCTGATTACTGTTGAAACCACAATAGAGAAATCAGATAGAGAGTTGAGCTAGGTATCTATGGGAGGTTCCACAATAGGTGTTATTAGAGGAGGAGAAGGGTTTGTTTTGTCTACATCTAAAGACATTTTTTTAACATTAACAAGTTTTATACTGAGAAGGCAACTGGGATGGTTCATCTGCATGGGGATATGCATAACTAGATGTCAGTCACCCATCAACCTATGATAGAGGATTAACATCTTGGATTAAAACCATATGAAAATGTTTGATGGGAAGGTTAGAGGTGGGATCAGACCCGATGACTACCAAGGGAGAAATAGGTTGTTGAGGGTCAATTTGTACCAGGGGTTCATAAGGAGTAACTAGAAAACCAACTTTGTCTTCAAAGAAAGAAACATTGAGTTTATAAGGTATGTTAGTGCCAATAATGCCTTAGGCGTTACTAAGGTTATACTCATAATGGATAAATTCCTCTCTAATTTCCACCTCTGGATCATCTAGATCTAGATCATCTCTAAGAATAGTCGGGTTAATTATATATGACAAGGCCTTACCTCTAATCTCTAAAGGTTTAAGATTTTTGTTATCAATTTCCTTCTCACAATATTTGCACTGTCGGAGTGTTGAAATTTTCCCATCTACAAAATATACAAATTTCCCATATTTATTACCAATTTTCCTAAGAAGTTCCTTATTTAAAAATTCCACAAGAAGATTTTTGAGTAAAAGAATTTTTTTCTTCTAAAAAATCTGTCAAATTAAAGGGATTAAAAAAGGGGACCAATTCAAAGATAGTAAAATTGACATCTTTAAAACTAGGGCAACCTTCTCAAAGTAATTTTTATTTAAGTTCCTTACTTCTACAAGCCAAAAAAAAGAAATTTTCTGGAAGTAGAACAATACTTACCTTGTTTCACAGTTGATGCTCCAACTAGATTGCAATTTCTTCCATCAAAGAACCCACACCATTCCACCTGCAAATTACCCCAAAAGAGGCACATAAATATTACATCCTTTCCATTAAACCATCTTTAATTTCTAGGATAAAAGTCTCATTTGCTAACTGTAATTTAGGAGAGTTAGGCTTAACATAAAACTCTTTTCTACTGTGAGGAGGAGTATAGGTTTCTTTTGTGGGGGTCCCAGAAGGATATGAGTCTGACCTCTTTCTATTAGCCAATAAATCCTGAGTTGGAGCCTTAGGTTAATTTCTATGATGTGGAGGGGAGTAAGGCGTGGCGAAGAGATCAGGAAACCCTTGGGTGTAAGGGATTTCACAGGATGAAGGAGAGAACTGGAGAGAATCTTTCGATGTAAAACCCCCTACCTTACCTCTAGGTTTTTCCAGTATTGCGCATATGCAAAGGAGAATAAGGAGGAACATTTTGTTTAAGACACTTAAAACTATTATTGAGCGGTAAAGAAAATGAAGGTTTCTATGGAATGCATAACTAGGTTGATTGTTTGTTGCCATGATGGTAAGCCCTTCTGGAATTTTTCATATGAGCAAGAAACCATTGATCATCTTGAGCCACAAAGAACATCTGTCATGGTGGTGCGCAAGGAAAAACCCTAGGGGAAAAAAGGGATGTGGCCACATGGTTCAAAAAAACTAAGTGAGGGAGGTAAGAATAGGGAGCCTAGAAGGAAATATTCTGAATAGAGCTATTTACACCCCTGGAGAAAGTGGACGCATTAGCAAAAAAATTTTTTTCTCTTTTTTGCATACTTAGTCTTTGCAAAAAAAAATGAATTTGCAAATCTAAAGAATCAATCGTGCAAAAACAATTTTTTTTTGGTAGAGTAGAGCCATTCTTCTTAATTGGTAAGTTAAATTTATAAGTTTCATTGTTATTTTTGGTTTTTGAATTGAAATTTGTAGTTTAAAAAAAAAAAAAGGGTTGAAATGATATTGTTTATTGTTTTTTAAAATTGATTATAAACTAGGGTTGAAATTTAAAAAAATAGGGTTGAAATTGATATTCTTTATTTATTTATTTATTTTTTTGAATCAAACATGGATTCAAATCAATCAGAAAAACCCTCTGAATGAGTCCAAAAACAATCCAAAACCACCTCAAAACAATCCCCCGCCTTCAAAAGACCAACCACTCTCAAACCCTTGACCATTATAGATTCTCATAGGAGACAATCTAAATCATCTTAGAGGGTATCATACCACATATTCCAATATCCTCACATTGCGCCCCATGTTTTTCATGTTGAACTTCATTATTGAAAGCATGGAGAAACTCACAGAGCAACACAATGCTACACTTCTTTGGCGCAAATCCATGCACAACAAGTTTGATGACGGGCTTGACTATGATTAAGTTATGGATCTAAATATAACAAAACATGACTTATATGACATTTTTGTTGATCCCAAAAATGGTTTAAAATGGACCCTAAAAAAACCAAGTTGCCAATTAAATGGTGCACAAATGATGCAATACGTGACAACTTTTGGGACCGCTGGTGGATGGTTTTTGATAGACCACCCCACAACAATTTGGATGTCCCATTCTATTTCCTAAGAAAATTATATGCTAAATTTGTTCTCAGTCACAAGGTGAATTATTGGAGCATGAAACAAAACCAGGGCATAGACTTAAGCGCTCCTCAAGATAGGCCATGGGAACAGTGGGTGAAATTTTGCACATCTGACCCCCTCCCAAGATTTCACCACCTCTTATAGTGCAACATCTTGATATTATTGATGAGGTTGGATCATAGACTATTCGATCCATTCACACCTTGATTAATCTACTGGTTAGGCAGAGTGCGACATTGTTACCTCCTCATGTTGATGCTTCTGGCCCTTCCACATCCTCCATGAGCTCACATCTTTGTGTGCCCCATACTTGCGTTATGTACAAGAATATGTGCTTAGGTCCCCTGAATGATAGTGATGCATGTAACTAAGTCTTCGAGGTCGATGATACTACACAACACACTACAGGCACTAAAGCACCCCATGGAGATGTGCATCAAGGGCATTCATAGCTATGGACTCCTATCAGGGTAAGAGTAAACAGTTTTAACTTGTTACATTGTATTTAATTTTAAATGATCTTATTTTAATATAATTTTCTTATAATGATTGCCCACTTGTGTTTTTTTATGTGTTCCATTTATGTCCAGTTGATGACAGAGGAGGAGATGGCACAGGTGGAGGGGTCTATGCATTCGGCCATTTCATTTGTCATCGACACTTCCACGGTACATATGTTTTAATGTACTCACTAGTTTTCTTTTATTATAATAGTATATACATGTGTTTTCTAATATTTTTTATCATCTTATTGCATAATGATGTAGGTTTCACCAGTTGCCACTAGGCGGCAATGTGAGGGGGTTGAGGCATCTAGTGTTGACAAGGGGAAGGTAATTAAGTATTTTAGATTATTTATGCATACATGTATACTTGTCACTTGTACGTGCTCATTTTTAATTACATGTTTTATTTGATATAGGGTGGTTTTTGATGATTTCGTGACACTAGTATGCCATGATAGAGTCACAGGCATCTCAATTCATAGTGATAGCCCCACGGTATGTATATTTCTATATTTATTTGTGTGTATTTTACTATCAAGTATATATAATATGCTCAAGTCATGATTGTATGAAGTATATGTTTGACTTTTGTAGGTCACCCCTTGTTTGAGGGAGGTACCACGCCAAGGGTTTATATCGCTGATGACCCAACCAATCTTTCCTGAAGAAAGTTCAACACATGTAATTTTTAATGTTAATTTAGTTATTTTTGAAATATATATTTGCTACCAAGGATTTAACATTAAATAGTATAAGTCATAGATCAATCTCATGTTTGCAATCATATACAGGCCAAAGTTGACATTGGTGGCATTGTCCCTTCACTACCAAGGACATATATTAGGTCTCCTAACTGCATGAGGAGATAGAGAAATGAGGTACATGAGAGTTCAATTTTAAAAATATATATATTTATTATTATTGAATATGATTTTAAATTTTATTTATTATTTGTAGAAACCATATAAATTAAGTAATCTAACTTGGGGTTTCACTTTTGTATTTGAATGTAGGGTCCAGCAAAGCCAAAGAGTAGTTCAAAGAGACTTCACTTTGATCATCCACTAGTAGAATAGGATGTCCTAGAAATATTTGTAGTTGAACTTCTTATTTTGAGATGCCATATGGCACATTTTGAGATGGTGTATACCACATTGTATCTAGATATGTTGATTTTGTAAAATTTTTGAGATGGCATGTGCCACATTTTGTATAAAACTTTTTCATATACACATATCTACATGTTCATTTCTGATTATTTTATCTTTGTCATGTGTTCTATGTATGTATCATTTCTATATTATATCTTTGGCACATGTGTTGTATACATGTATTATTTCCATATTATGTCTTTTTCATGCATTTTATTTATGTATGTATGTTCATTTTCATATTATATCTTTTCCATGCATTGTATGAATGTATTATTTTCATGCTACATCTTTTTCATGCGTTGTATGTATGTTCATTTCCATATTATTTCTTTGTCACGTGTTGTCATGTGTAATAGACCTATTCTTTTCCAAAGCAACCACCTTGAAAATATTTGGTCAAACCAAAGTAACAAGCATAATCTATAATTAAAATTATAGTGTTATTTGTTATGCTTTGTGGATGTTTGAATTGTTTTAAGTTTATATTGCATCATTACACTTACATGTTTAATTGCATGGAATTTATTTAAAAGCATTATCTGATTATTGGTTGAATTGGTTAATTACTTGTTTACACTAATTCACCCCCCCTCCCCCTAGTGCCTCTATATACTAATAATTGGTATTAGAGCCTAGTTTTGTTAAAGAATCCTAATATCTTGGGAGAGGTCCTTAAGGAATACATGGAGTTTTATAGAAGGAAACTTGCAGAGGCTGAAAATATGATTGAGAAACTCAAGGTGTAGTTGAATATTTCTAGGGCTAAGAGACAAGAGATTGTTGAACAATTGAGTGAGAGTTATTTCATTTGTCACAATGCGTTCTATGAGCTATGAAAATCCCTTGTGAGTGATTCTAAGGTGATTAGAATTAATTGACAATTTGAAGTTGTGATTTCGTGCTATAATTTCAAGAAGTTTTAGAAGAATCCATATCGACCAATGGAGTGGTATCTATTTGTTACAGAGGTTATTTTATGTGTTTCGTGAAGAAAATCATCATGGCCACTCCTGTGTCGGTGAAAGTTACTAATGAGTAGAGACCGTATTCAAATTGCATCTATTGAAGGTGAAAAAGAATGATCCCATAGGCATTTTCTCTTCGATACCCCACGGTGTGTTATGGACTAAGGATATAAGGTCTTATATCCATTGTAAGATTGAATATATTGGTTCAAGAGTTATCTTTAATAACTATAATAAACTATGGAATAATTCTACATTGAAGGTTGAACACAAGTATTTGGAAGAAAAGGGTTTTTCCTATATAGTCAACCTACCCAATGATTTCAAACTTGACTCGATCAGATATGTGCTTATTCATGTTCATGATCATTTCTTGTGGTTGTCTAGACCACACAATCAAACTTTGGTCTGAAAAGCACCAAAATGTTCTTGATGTTTTGCAAGAAAAAAAAGGTCTCCCTAGTGTTTATCCAGCCAACTGGAGCTGATAGAGATGATAGTTTGTTCCTATGATGAATGGTTTGAAAGATGCACCATTGAGCAACTTTCAAATGAGAAATAATGCAAATTTTTTCACCAACCAAGATTGGGTCGCCAAATGGAATCTGAATCAAATCTCCCAAAACTAAGCTACATGCTTGTAGGCCTTCGCAAGATGGTCCTTGTTTAGTTCATGGATCTCTGATATCTCTCATGAGGTCCAAGATATGGATCTCCAAAAATTGCTGTCCAATTTGGCTTAGAGCACCTTAGGAACACTTCGGTCTGACATGGGCTAGAACATTTTTTATGCTACATGAGAAAAGAAAGGTCTCCCCTAGTGTTTACCCAACAAATGAAGCTGATGGAGCTAACGGTTTGGTCCCACGATGAATGGTTTGAAAGATGCACCATTGAGAAACTTTCAACTAAGCAACAATGCAACTTTTTTCACCAACCAAGATCGGGTCACCAAATGGAATCCGAGTGGAATCTCCCAGAACTGAGCTACATGCTTGTAGGCCCTCCCAATACATTCCTTGTGTACTTTAGGGATCTTTAATATTTCTCCCGAGGTCCGAGATATGGATCTCCAAAAATCGCTGCCCAATTTGGCTTAGTGCATGTTGGGAACACTTTGGTCCAGCATGCGCCAGATCATTATTGATGCTATATGAGAAAAAAAAGGTCTCCCCTAGTATTTACCTATCCAACTAGAGTTAATGGAGCTGACTATTTGGTCCCATGACAAATGATTTGAAAGATGCACCATTGAGAAACTTTCAACTGAGCAACAATGCCTTTTAGCACCAACTGAGAATGGGTCACCAAATGGAATCCAAGTGGAATCTCCTAGAACTAAGATATGTTCTTGTAGCCCTTTCTAAGATAGTCCTTGTGCACTTCACGGATCTATGATATCTCTCACAAGGCTCAAGATATGGATATCCAAAAATCACTGCCCAATTTGGCCTAGTGCACCTTGGGAACACTTCAGTCTGACATGCACCAAAATATTCCTAATTCTATGCGAGAAAAAAAAGTTCTCCCCTATTATTTACCCAACCAACTTGAGCTAATGGAGCTGACTGTTTGGTCCCATGACGAACGGTTTGAAAGATGCACCATTCAAAAACTTTCAATTGAGCAAGAATGCACCTTTTTGCACAATGAGATTGGGTCACCAAATGGAATTTGAGTGGAATCTCCCAGAACTAAGCTACATACTTGTAGGCCTTCCCAAGATGGTCCCTTTTCACTACATGGATCTTTGATATCTCTCATGAGGTTCGAGATATGGATCTCCCAAAATTGCTGCCCAATTTGGCTTAGTGCACCTTCAGAACACTTCGTTCTGACATGCGCCAAATTTTTCTTGATTCTACACAAGAAAAAAAGGTCTCCCCTAGTATTTCCCTAGCCAATTGAAGCTAAATATTTGGTCCCATGATGAATGGTTTGAAAGATGCACCATTGAGAAAATTTCAACTGAGCAACAATGCAATTTTTTTCACTAACTGAGATTGGGTCGCCAAATGTAATCCGAGTGGAATCTCCCAGAACTGATCTACATTATTGTAGGCCATACCAAGATGGTCCTTGTGCACTTCATGTATCTTTAATATCTCTCACAAGGTCCGAGATATGGAGCTCCAAAAATCACTGCCCAATTTGGCTTAGTGCACCTTGGGAACTCTTTGGTCTGACATGCATCAGAATGTTCTTGATGATACACGAGTAAACAAAAGGTATACCCTATTATTTACCCTGCCAAATGGAGCTAATGGAGCTTATTTTTGGTCCCACAATGAGTAGTTCTTGATGCTCTAAAATTGTTAGTGGTATGTGACTGGTAGAGAAGCATAGATTAGATGCTCGATTCCCCATAACTTTTGATAGGTATTGTTTCAATACCCAAAAATGGATAAATGATGTTCTCTCATGTACCACAAGGTGTCCCGAGTTTTATATTGGTGTATTTTAAGGTTTGAAAGGTACTTCCTTCATTAAGGGCCCCAATTAGCCCTTTCAAGCCAAAGTGAGGGTTCCTATGTTAGAAGAGTTGTCCAAGGTTTCAAGACTTGTCCTTTTGGGAAAATTGATTCCCAAAATAGTACTATTTGATCATAAAATTAATTTCCAAGGACCTTTGGTAGATTCAAAAGTAAAAATAGAAAAGGTGTTCTATACAGATGAATTTTTCATGTAATTTTGTGATTGTTTGCAATTGTACGGATCTACACAGATGAATGAGGACTTGAGAGCAATTGGATAAGTTGAGGATTGGAAATAGATTTGATTTGAAACTAGTTTGGGATCTTGAGGAGTTTATTTGAGTGATTTATCTATTTTTCTTTCAGCAGGGCTCGAAAACCCTAAGCAACCTAGGGTTTCTCAAAGAAATGTTGATTTCTCATCCTACCACCATCAGAAAAATATAATTCATTGTGAGATGAAACTTTGACATGTGTATTTTAGGATTATGGTGATGAAATTATTTTTCCATTAGTACACTTAGTGAAAAACATTGAAAGAGATCACCGGCAGACTCAAGCATTACCAGCGAATAGCAAGCATACCCAATAGAACACAAAGGTCACAAGAAAAATGCTAAGTATGGAATCGACAAGCATCACCGGTGACCACAAGCATTATCGGTGACACAATTTTTGATAACTAACCTAACAGGAACAAAAAAGGCATACTCGAAAACAAGTTCAAGAAAGGAACACCGACGACCAAGAGAACCGACAGTCAGTTATAGAACCCGCAAATTGTGGATCTGATTTTTACATGATAGATAAAGCAATGTAATTCCATTTATAGAGTTTTTATTTGTTTTAAATCATAACTTGAGGGTCAAGCAAGCTTTATGTAAATGTTTTAATGCATCCTAATGGATCTAAAACATATCTAACTAGAGATCAAGGTCAAGTTGTAAGCCTTGAATCTAGAGTTAACTTGCAAACACATGAATCAAGAATTGAGCCTAAGTTAGTATAAATAGATGTTCAAACTCAATTATGAGAACATGAATTCATTATTGTTGATATCCACGCAGAGCATCTAAGGAGTAGAAGGAAGAATTCATGCAAAGTTTAGAAACATATTACATCAATTATCAAGAACACACAGAGGCTACCAACGAGCAGAAAAAGGTATTATTCAATCATGGAAGGATGATTAATAATATGTATGAAGCTTTATAGGATCTGTTATCACCAATTGAAGATTTCACATATCATCAGATCAAAGACATATGTAGTTGCATTCTAACAAGTGCATCACAACTAAAATCCTTTTGTAGAAAGTGGGCTTAACCGTTCTTTCCAAATCTCTTAACAGAGTGCACACTTAATAGTGCTGGTAAAGCTTCAAATGAAGTAGATCTTAACAGGTCTCCACTGTAATACTCCTAATAGGGCAGGTCATCAAAAGTGACCAATTGTAAGCCTTAACTAGTCCCTTCTTATCTGCAGATAGTGAAGTCTTGTGGGTAATAATCCCCACCACAGTTTTTACTTCCTAACAGGAGTTTTCTGCGATATCATATCTTGTGTTATGTGTTATCTATTTTCATGAATGTTTCTATTATGGTTACATA
>MU226101.1:1614922-1640158 GCA_018584345.1 Thuja plicata
GTGTTATCTATTTTCATGAATGTTTCTATTATGGTTACATACTAAAGAATTTATGATATGATTGCATATACATAAAGAAAGATGAATAGTTAGATAAGATAATTTACAAACTGATGATTAAGGGTTAATGGGCTAACAACAAAAACTTTTAGAGGTACTGATTCACCCCTCCCCTATCAGTACATCATCTCAATATAATTCCAAAAATTGGTATCAGAGCTAAGTCTTTCTCTTGAAAAGCTTAGAGACTTGAGAGCAAAGTTCAGAGCAATGGACAAGTTCAGACTGGACATGACTATTGAGAATGACCAATTATAGATGCAAATAAACTATGAGCTGTATAAGGAGGCGAAGATAAAGTTGAGAAAAATTCTTGATGAAAGAAAGATTATGGCAACCAGGATAAATGAGAAAGACTACAAAGAAATGGAAATACAAGAGTACTTTGAAACAACAGAATAATCATTGAGCAAAGCTTCAGACACTTTAGTTGAAGAAATTACAAGTTTGTAGGAGATCAATCTACATCTGGCAGATCAAATCAAGATGCTGCAAATTGTTCAAGAGACTCAAATGGTAAAAATGATTGATGTCATGAATGATGCAAGAAAAGATGAAAATGAAAGAACACTAGCCATTGATGATAGGAGGAAAATTATAGAGAAGCTACAAGAGAAAGAATTAGAGATTCAAAGACTCACTGAGCATCACAATGAGGTTACAAACTAGATAATTATTATGAGTCAAGAAGAAAATAGATTAAATACAGAACTCATTGAAAGAATATAGATCATTGGTGAGCTAAGAGAAGAGAATGAAAAACTGAAGCATAAAATCAAAGTCCAAAATTAACACACCGAGTTAATCAAAAAGACTGAGGATAGCAACATAAGGATGGATGATTTTCTTGATGGACAAAGAAGAGTCAACAACTACATAGGATTAGGGTACAAAAAGAATGGTGAATCCTCAAATCAACCAGGTCAGAGGAATGCTTTTACAACCCCAAGATCCAAGAAGCTTTCATGCAATCACTGTGGAAAACAAGGCCACACCTCAAACATCTACAAAAACAAACTGAAAGGTATTTCTCAAGCACAATCTACTTTTATTGGTAATTGTTATAAATGTCAAAAGAAAGGATACAAGGCACATGAGTGTAGATCCAAAGTGATAAATCCAAAGAGAAAAACCTATATGGACAAGTACTTTCCTACATGCAAGATGAATGGGCATACACATAAGGAATGCTGGAAAAAGAACAACAAGGCATGGACTCTAAAGGAAACTGATAAAAGCTACAAACCAACAAGAGAAGGTAACTCATATGTTTGGGACTATACACATGGGTAAACTACACAACATGTGGAAGGTATGGTCATATTGCTGCAAACTATATGAGAAAATGGACCAGAAGGTCAAGAGGTTGGACCAATCCAGGTATGGCATGTTTACATTGTCATAAGGTTGGACATGTGATAAAATATTGCAAAGACCAACTGACAGACACAAATGCACATCCCAATGGAAATACCATTGATGACATAAAAAGAATGAGAAACAAGATGTGGGTAAAAGGCACAAACACTGAAGGTGTTGGAACAAGCAATGCAAATGATGACACCCCATCCACTGGATCCGGTGACATCACTACATCTAACTAGATTGCACAAGTAAGTATGGAACTTCATTACGACAAGTTTTATTATGCATTGGTTCCATTATACATAGTTCATATTGTAATATAGGCATGAATAAAGATGCAATATATTGTTACTTGCTAAATATTGAAAAGCAACCATCGGTTATTGGACACAATTTGCATCGGTGAACACATCCAGAAAAAGGTTAGCACTACTTACCGGAATGTATCGGTCATTACACAAGCTAAGTGTAAACTAACAAATATTGGTGAATGTTGAATCAACAAAAGCTGTCTTCGCAACCTCACCGATGATCATCAGTGAAGTCTCCAAAACCACTAGCTACCCCGATGCTTGACACAAACATCGAAGATGTTATGAATGTCTTTACTGAAAAAATTAGTCTTCATAAACTGACGAGTTGGTAAGCATTTATGACAACTTAGGGCACAAAAAGATATAAAATCCCGACGGGTAAGCTCATTTTCACACCTACAATTTTTGAGCAGAGTAGAGCAAACAAGAGCGATTTGAGAGAAGATTGGAAAGAGACCCAGCAGAAGTCAATGATGAAGCATTCACATTCACAGGAAATCATAGAGAATCAGTAAGTTAATACACTCACCAATAGCACTATTTTGATTTGTGAAAAGCCCTAAATTGTAACGCGATGGCATCGACATCTAGGGTTGAGAAAATTAAGGAAGATAAGACCAAACCCTTCAAGCTTGTAAGCAGAGGCGCATGTCTTGAGCCTAAATATAAGTTACATCCTGAAATAGCCTCGCAACTTGATGATTCTAGAGCATTCTCTCAAATCCCACCTAGGGTTTTATTGGTAGAGGACGTAAGGTCTTACATTCACTGCAAGATCTTAGAGATATGAGATCTAGACCTAGATAATGCTTATAGGGCATTATGTGATGATACTAGAAAGCTCAAAGAAGAGCATAAACACTTGGAAATAAAGGGACTCACAAATGCACTACATTTTCCCAAGATTTTCAAGATAGGATGGATTAAAATCATCCTAAGAAAAGTCCACAACAAGGCTCTATGGATAAACAAACCAAAGGCCATCCCAAAGGATGTTATAAACCTCATGATAGGTTATCCTACAACAGAAAAACCATAGGCTCACAAACATCCATCTCTGGAAGAAGTTGAAAAACTTACTAGTGCTAAATCCGACAAAAGAGCACTAAAGGTAAATACCATTACCGATGTAGAACTGAATTTTGGAGCATGTGTTGTTGGTTACAAGATCTTCCAAGTAAGAAGAATGAATAACATATCTAGTAGTGCTATGAGCATAGCGTACAAGATTATCAAACAGGGGAAGAAGATGGATCTGGCAGAGATCCTATTACATCAATTTGAGGAGAACATGTACACAATAAGGTCTTCACGGACAAACACATGTAAGTTTGGCTCCCTCATAATGTGTATATTCTTTTATTTTGAAGAATACTTTCCTTCCATAGGAAAATTTGCATGTGACACCACTAGATCGATTACCATTCATATAGGTGAATTCATAGAATCACTAGGGACAGACTTTGACAATGTAATGCATGAATACTTTAAGAGCATGAAGGAAGTACTACAATCTAGAGCTAGAACTCCAAAGAGTCTGATAGAGGAACACTGAGAAGAGATATGTTTTATGGTGGATACAGATTTCACTTACATACAAGCTATAGTTCCTAGGAAATCATGGCTTTCAAAGCTGGATTATGAAATCAAAATAGGATTAGCAAATGAATGCATAAAGGCATTGTTGAATGAACCCACTGACAACAAAAAACTGAGATTTGGTACCTATGAAGAGGCCAAACAAAAGATTAAGACAAATCTTGTTGTCAAGAAGGCTGTAAAATAGTCAAAAAGAATGATAAAGAATTTGAAAAAGAACTTGAAAATATCTTCTGATGGAGAAGAATAAGAAGAAGGTGAAGAATAAAAAAAGGGTAAGGAGGAAATCACCAAGGATCAACTTCCCATCGGTAATACAATAGAGAAAAAAGAATCAGAGGAAGAGAAGTCTGATTCACCACCTCCTCCTCAACCTAAGAAGTCTAGAACAAGAAGCCAAACAACTCAGGATGATATTCCTTCTCCCGTGGTAAAAGGGAAGGTGTACAAGAGGAAACCTACACCTCAAAAGGCAAAACAACTAGATAGGGCACCTGCCAAAAGGAGGAAATATGTTTAGACTGATGAAGACTTAGAAGAGTTAGCTATGGATGAACCTGATGCTGTAAAACTCTCAAAGGAAAAAGCAAAGGTATCATCACCAACTGAAGACATTGATGAAATATGCAAGTCTATTTTTGAAGCTATATTTGTTAGACATCCTAAAATTAGGAAATGGTTAAAATGGGATATAGTAGAACAAAACAAGATTGAAGATACACTTATTGATAAGATGTGAAAACACTATTATGTCCCACTGCACTTCACTACACAAGATGTTCCACAAGAACTATTAGATAAAATATCTTCTAGATTCACTTTTGTACTCCATGAGGAGAAGAGGATAAGCGAAAGAGTACTGGTCTCTCTTATGCCTCCTGAATCAACAAGAGAGGAAATCAATGAAGTCATGGAGAAATATGCAAAAATCTTCTCACCTAAGTTGAGAGCTTATAAATTTCTAAGAGAACAACTTATAGAGTTGGAAGAAGACACTCACAAGATATGGAGTGGAATACTAAATCCTGATGAGGAAAGCAGTCCTGAAAAGAAACCTATCAACAAAATAGGAAACTCAATAGTTGAGTTAGATAGTGAAGAGGTATAGATCACAGGAAAAAAACAAATTGATGTTATAGATGAAGACTGGTCAAAAGATGATCAAGTACCAACAAGCCCCATCCACATAAACTTGGAGGGTGAAGAATTTACCAAAGAAGAACTATCAATAAAAGGTAACTTAGATGTTGATATAAATGATGATTTATGGTTATACAACATTGTCGATACCATTACAGGAAAAGATCCTGCAGCAGAAGTTCAAAAAGATGAAGACATCAATGCTGCAGAGGGTAAGACCGATGGACATGACATAGCTATTGACACTGCAACAGTCAATACACCAACAAATATGAATATATTAATAGATGCTATTGATATATAGTCAGGTCAAGATAAATCATCTAAAAAGGATGATGATATACCCAAGGATATGGGTACCGATGAAGACAAAGGTGCATCCAACACTACCAAGGATACCGATACTGAAATGAAGGATGCAACCGAAGATCAGCAAAATGTATCAAAAGATCAAAAAAAAGAGACATATGATAAAAATAATGATACATTGAAAGAAGTTGAGGAAAAAGAGAAAAGTGAAGTAGTCAAGAAAGATGAAGAAAAAAAACTCAAAGAAAACATATCTGTTGATACACCCAAGGCACATGAGGAGACATCTTCACCAAACTGGTAGGTGGACTTAGAACAGATACACAAGGATGCCTCATCTTCTCGACACTCACCCACCAGGTCAACCCAATCTCACACTTTATAGATGGTGGTACATCAATCTACAACCTAGCCAAAGAAGAAGAAGAAGAAAATAGTAAAAAAGGATAGATTGGCTGTGACACTAGATGAGATCATTGAAGTTCCAAACTGGGATATTACCACATTGGAAAGTGACAAACTTCAAGAGTTTGGAGTGCTATGTCAGAGAAAATCCATACAAAAGAAAATGATACAAGAACATAGGGAAAACATGGCACTTGACAAAGCAAAAGAGATACTCCAACAACTTGTTCCTAAAGTGAAACTTGAAGAAAATGTTTCAGTAAAGGAACAAATTGCTATTCTTACCGACGCCATAACAGAGCAAGGTATAGATGCAGAACAAGCAATGGAAGAACAAGCATAAAATAAATATCAATTCAAGTTAATTGATAAAATCAGCCAAGAAGTGGCATTGAACAAGGTAAAGCTCTCAAAAATCACTGAAGAACTAGAGCCAATGATTGCTGAAGCAATCACCTTAGTTCAAAAGATGTGCACACTAGAGAAATTTGGAAAGGAAAATAATGAAAAACTAGCAGAAATAGATTCCAATGTCACAAAAAGTGCACAAAGCCTAACCTGTCATGGCAAAAACATAAAGGCACATCATGACACGGTCATTGAGGTGAACAGGCTAAGACAAGAAATATGGGATGCTGAGCCACAATTCAGAGGTGAGATTACAAAACTTCAAGCACATATTCTACACAATCTTACTATTCTGTAGTAGCATATTTTTTATGCTAGAAATATGATAGCAACCCCTGAGATGTCTGTAGTAGACAACATCTACGACATACATGTAAGGGTTTCACTAGAGCACATGGCTCTAGAAATGCCAAAGGAAAAATGGGAAAAGATGATGGAGGAGATCAAGTCCTCACATTCCCACCTTTTTGAAAAGCTGTAAGTACCTTTTCCCTTAGAATCAAAAAAGGAGGAAAGGAAATGTATATAGTTATGTACAATATATATATCAGAATGAAAAAGAGGAAAAGAAAATACATAAGGATATTTACATATATATACTTACACTTATCGACATATACATAGGGGGAGTCATTCAAATGACTAAGGAAGAAGTATACACAAATGTACATACTACTAATACACTCATTATGTTGCACATATCACGTTTTTGATACTAATGTCAAAGGGGGAGATTGATGACATTATTTTTCCATTAGTACACTTAGTGAAAAACATTGACAGAGATCACCGACAGACTAAAGCATCACTGCCTGACTACAAGCATCACTGACAGACTCAACCATTACCAGTGAAAAACAAGCATACCTGACAGAACACAAAGGTCACAAGAAAAATGCTAAGTATGGAATTGACAAGCATCACCGGGGACCACAAGCATTACCAGTGACACAGTTTTTGAGAACTAACCTAATAGGAATAGAAAAGGCATACCCAAGAACAAGTTCAAGAAAGGAACATTGGCGACCAAGAAAACTTACCGTTAGAACTGACAGTCAGTTAAAGAACCTGCAAATTGTGGATCTGATTTTTACACGATGGATAAAGCAATGTAATTCTATTTATAGAGTTTTTATTTGTTTTAAATCATAACTTGAGGGTCAAGCAAGCTTTATGTAAATGTTTTAATGCATCCCAATGGATCTAAAACATATCTAACTAAAGATCGAGGTCAAATTGTAAGCCTTTAATCTAGAGCTAACTTGCAAATGTATGAATCAAGAATTGAGCCTAAGTTAGTATAAATAGATGTTAAAACTCAATTATGAGAGCATGAATTCATTATTTTTGATAGCCACGGAGAGCATCTAAGGAGCATAAGGTAGAATTCATGCAAAGTTTAGAAACAAAATACATCAGTTATCAAGAACACACAGAGGCTACCAACGAGCAGAAAAAGGTATTATTCAAACATGAAAGGATGATTACTAATATGTATGAAGATTTGTAGGATTTGTTACCAGCAATTTAAGATTTCACATATCATCAGATCAAAGACTTATGTAGTTGCATTCTAACAAGTGCGTCACATCTAAAATCCTTTTGTAGAAGGTGGACATTGTTGGTTGTATTCCTAGTTTTGCCTTCTCTCCTTTGGTTCTGTGGTCTTCCCTCTCTAGGTTTTCATGATTTCATGTCTAAAAGCCTAAAACCTATGAAAATGTTCAAATTCTTAAACCCTAGCTCTCATTCAATGTTTAAAATTGAAGAAAAACCCTAAGGCATTGTTCACTTATGTTTCTCAGTTAATTTTTGCCTCACTTAAGTCATGAGTTATTTTCTAATCGCTTAGTCGCACAACTTAAAACAACATATTCCTTTTTCTTTCTGACTTAGTGATTACCCTAAGTCGCGTTGTCTCATGTAATAACCAAAGATTCCCTATTCTTTCCAAGACTTTGCGATTCACTTTGTGTCACGTGATCGCTAAATCATTTGAACAGACCAGTAATATATCAGTAGGCCCGCAGGTGAGTCAGGTGATCGCAAGATGTTTTCCATAGTTAAGAGTTTATTAAGAGACTTCGTGATTACCTTTTGTCGCATAATCACTGAATGAGTCTAATATTAAGTGTAATGCAAAGCCTTTAGTCATGCAGTCTCCAAAAAAGAGGCCAGGTTAAGTTCAAACTGCCGAGACTTCGCGACTAACCTTTTACAGTTTGGGATAAAGCACAGTGGGGTTGTCACCAGATAACTCAGTTTGCAAATCAGAAGAAGACATCTTTCAGGAGGTAAGTGGATTTCAGAATGATCACTTAAAAGTATAAGTGTATTCAGAGACTATGAGACTACTTAAGGGTAATTGCTAGTCGCAGGGTCTCGAGATATTTTAAAGGCATGATAAGTTACTTGGCGATTAAGCGACAGTCATCAGATGAAATTATGAAAAGATCCTATGGTAGTTGCCAAGTCTCAAGATAAAAGACCCTAAGGAGAAAAGTCCTTGTGACTCAACGGCTAAGGGTATGTCGGGTAGTCTTGAGATGAAGTTTTGGCACTCAACATTTTCATTTGGCGATCAGGCGACTAAGGGTGTCGCACAGTCTAGCAGAAGAGAGATAACATTGGGTGACTAAGAAATAACTCTGAAAGATAACACTAACAGTTAGTCGCATAGTCTAAGGAAAGAACGTGGGTTAGTGATAACCACTGGCGACTTAGATTTACCTTGTGTCATGTGATCTCCAAATGTTGACTCTGGTTAGTAAAGGTAAGGAAGTTGCACAGTCGCTATGTCTCTGAATAAATCACGGGTTAAGGATTGGGATTAGTGACAGAGAAAATGAGTGCAGTCGCCTTGTCTCTTAATGCTAATTTTTATGAAAAGGTGCCAGTACTAAATATGTTAGTATGAATTATTCGACGGCCAATCAGATTTCTAGATTTTGATTACTGTGCAGAAAAAGGGTAGCTGAGATGTATGACAGAGGGCCAATCCCAGGGCGACATGTCAGCTCATTCAAATTTTATAAGGTTTAGCCAAGGATTCAGTTTTACAAATTTGATTTTCCTGTCACACTCAAGAAATTACGGCTAGGTTTTCAATTATGTTCATAGCATGTGGAATTTAAGACAGAATTGATGTTCTGAGAATCATGAGCTATGTACTTTGAATGGTTACTATAAGGAGATGATTTCCTGTTCATGTACATTCACCTTTCTTTCAGAGTTCTAATTTTAAAGAGTTCAGTTGCCAAAACAAAGTAAAATTCAAAGGTTTGCAGTGTTCTTTGTGATTTGTAAGTTCATTATTCCCAAAATTGTGTGCAAGACAGTCTGTGAGTCTCTATGATAGATTTATTTCAATACCAGTGACAAAGAGGAGAATTCAAACATTGAAAACATGAGTAGAGCAGTGAGTGTAGCTTTGACCAGCGGAGAAACTGAGAGGGTGGAGGACGAGGCAAAGGAAAAAGTGAACTATTAAGATGAATTCCTCTGTCTCCTTCCTGGTTCGACGCAAAAAAAGAAGGTTAATGCTAATGTCCTCATAGATGAATATAAAGATATTCAAGATGCTATGACTCCAAGAACAACAGGTTTTTCTCTCTTCAATTATTTTTATAAGAATTTTGATAAGGCCATCCCAGTGTCAAACCCTTGGACCTGTGGTTTAGCCAGGTTAATTATTCCAGATGTCTTCCTTGATGTAGACTTATTTTTAGTCCTAGCCAATCACTATGATGTTTTGTCTAAGACCATCAGAAGGGATGATGGCACTGCCCTATTAATTTTGAACAGAAATTCATTCATGCAAGCCTTCGGCTTATACAGCACCATGTCTACCAAAATTGACATGACAATGCAAAAACAAAGGTATACTTTGAAGCCCGTGATTGCTAGGAACCAGTTGTTAAAACATATGCTAAAAGAAGTGAGAAAGTATTTAGATCCTATGTCCGTGGACAACCCATATTATTAAAAGGATCTACACTTCTATATTAAGTATGCTGCCTATGCCCTGTATAGAGTGCTGGAGATAGATGGTGACGCAGAAAAGATTGATGCATGGATTTTGATGATGGTGTTGGATCTACAAGAGGTCCACTCTAACACCACTTATGATTATATTCAACACATCATAGATGAAATTCATGAGGGTTTCATTGCAACCCAGAAGAGAATGAAGAACCCAATGGAGAAGGAGCCTAAATTTTTACATTACTCAGTTCTTATGCATCTCCTTTTGCATTTCAATTTTGTAATCATGGATGTTAATAATTTAACTCCTCAGAGATTCTATCAATCAGGACCAAATCCTATCCAATTTTGGGTGAGGGTTTGGAATTACACTTCTAGGGAGTGTGACTATTGTGCCTTTCAAAATTGGATTGTGTATCCAATAGTACAGAGTTTGGGGACAAGAAGAACAAGAATCCCATTAAAAGTCATACAAATTCTTAGGCCCTGTGAGTATACAGATAGCTGGGGTGGAAAGCATAATTGGGGTGAATTCTTTTTAGAATAAAATTACACAGTCATCAGGGTATATGGGTGTATTCACCCACCTCATCTATTACCATATTATGTACCAGCAAGGGTGGTGGCAATGGAGTTTATATGGTAGCTATTGTTGACAGAAAATGAGAATTTTGTGCCACATAAGAAGGGGACTTTGACCCCTAGGCAGTTTAAGATTTCTAACTTCACAATTGGCAAGGGTGCCATTGATGCAGTAGGCCAATGGTTGGAAAGATACAGGATGGGGGCAGCCCCTTATAGATACATTGACCCAGAGGATTTTATGGCAGGGGTAAGGAGATTGTATACTCCTACAATCCCTAATACAAATGTCCACTGTGAGTGCATAGAGGAAGATGCAACAAGGAATCTCTTGGATGAAAATGATATTCATACAAGAAGATTGAGGATTCAAGAATTATTAAAACTGGAGAAGAAAATAAAGAGAAATGGGTTGGCTTTTGGGGGTTTTTACCCTAACCTCCCATATTTTGATAGAATTAAGGTCATGATAGACAACTATTATGTGCTTATAGAGCAACTGGATACATTTCTTGACAAGAAAGGTGCTCAGACACCTGATCATTCAGAGTCAAAATACAATAGTAGTAGTGATAGTGATTATGCATGTCCTACTATGCATGCTTCATCACAGCAAGATATTGTTGAAATACCACAGTTGCAGGGAGCAGAGGGTCACATTATAGATTTGACAGTTGCTACCCAACCAGATGATGTAGAGGAACCTGCTGCAAAAAGGCAGAAACTAGAAATAGGTCAACCCTCAACTAAAGGGTAGAATAAGAAGAAAGATAAGGCTAAGGCCTTAGTACCTGGCAATAGGTTATATGACCATAACCTAATAAAGGCAATAAAGGAAGGTAAGAAACAATAACCTGACTTGGATGATAAGGTTGAAATGCCCCTTAAGGCTTGTATTGATGAGAGATTATTTCACCAACAAGAGTTTTTAAATGATGATAATTTTGTGAAAACTGAGGAATTTACAGACTTCCTGAGATGGTACAAGAAAAAAAAAATCAGAGTAGAGCTGACAGTTGATAATAAAGAGACCATAACTAATGAGGCATTGATGGCTCTACAAAATTATGATCCTGAAAATGAGGATATTTCACCAGAGGATGCCAGGAAATTAGTATTGGGAAGTGGGATACTATTGGCTAAGGGTTGGGATTTAGCATCCGCCTTCATTATTGATCAAATAAGGAAGTAGCCAAATCTCAAAATGGCTAGTGAAGTACAGATAGGTGATGTAATAAAAGGATTTGAGTATAGCCCAAAGTCTCGAGCCTTTGCAATGTGGAGCCTGTGTCCAAAAGACCAAAAACCCCAAGTGGTGAACATTCAGGAGAATATGGTGGGAAATCAAATGGTCTGGACAATGCAAAATACAAGGGATTTGGAGATATCCCAAATCATGACACATTGGGCTCATTTGAATGAAGACAAGACTAAAAAATTATCTGAAAGGTGCAGAACATTGTTGGAAGAGACTAGTGCCTTGGAAAAGGATAGAGAAATGTGTTGAGTGCAACTTTATCAGAGGGATCAGATAATAAAGAAATTGATGGAAGAATTGGAAACAAAGCCGGAGGTGATGTATGTGCCACAGCCCCTGCGAATTGAAGATAAAGTAAAATCTGAAGAGGTGGTCAAGGAAAAGGCTAGGGAAGAAAAAGGAAATGAGATTGCTTTAAGAGCATTGAAAGGTGTGCTACAACACAGAATTGACATCTTAAAAGATAAAGCTGATTTTATACTCAATGCTTATAACAAGTTGCCAGCTTTGCACACCGAGGTAATAGGGTATTTGGCTATCCTCAACCCCTATTTGACTAAGTGGTCTACTAGGGTGTAGTTATTTGAGAAGCTAGCATCATTACAATTCCTGAGATCAGATTTGCTAGAGATTGTAACTGAAGTTGAAGATGAGATCAAAAGAGTTAATATTGCTCTCTCATTCTTTAAGGGAAAATTAAACCAAATTGAGGTGAAGTTAAGCCTCTTTTCTGATGATTTTAATAGATTTATACCTTCCTTAAGAGGAGATGATGATCAAGTGAATGCCTTAGATGCTTGGAGGGGTGAGTTTGACAGCGAATTCCCTAGTAATGAGGCATTTATTTTAGGAACTGATATTGATGTAGAAGGGTTCAATAAGATATTGGATGAAGCTTTCAAAGCAAAAAATGACATCAATAAGTTTCTATTAGACATAAAAAATATCACTGATACGAGATGGGACAGGAAAAAGTTCCAAATACAGAGTACTCGGGACTTCAAGTGGCCATTAGATGATGAAGTGAAAGCATGGGAGGTGATGACTACACCCAAGAGGAAGAAGCTAGCAGTAGAAGAAGAAATTTTGGATGATGAGTAGGGATGACTACTTGGTACCTCACAATTGAAGACAAAGAGGACAGTTATTGCAAAAGGAGAATGTAAGTAAATCTGAAAGTACAGTCATCCAGACTCGACATAACTTCTTCCATCTACTATGTACACTATCAGATCAAGTCGCTAGATCAGGAGAAGAACAAAGTATATCTATTTCTATCTTTTTGACTTGGTCATTCTACCGCTTCTTCTCTCTTTCTTTTTGTCTCTTCTATAGCTTTAGGGTTAGGTTTTATGAGACCATCCGAAGCTTGTAGCATCCTTTTGAAAAGGATTCCAAGATGGTTGAAGACCTATATATATAGAAGAGAGTTGTATGTTAAAAAGGGGATGAAAATTAATGTAAAGAATCAGTCTTTCTAAATCTGTGCCTGTGTTATTTCAAGCTTCAAATCTTTTCTTATGTATGAAGGAAGGATTACATAAATAAAATATGGTGCAATTTTACTCTTATTTATTGTTGTCTCTTTATTTCCTATGTATGCTTTTTTATGATTAAGATTGTAAGGCAGTCTGAAGCATTTTGGTTACAAAGGTGACTATCTAATCACTTGCAATTTTCTTTCATGTAAAGAACTATGTTTTGTCAGTAGTTTCAGGAAGCATATCAGTATTTAAGGATTTGATACAGTATTTTAGAGGTAATCAAATAATTTGTAAGGCAATTTATCCTAATTGCATGTAGGTTGTAAGGAAGCTTACAGTGTTTTGTTTATGTGAAACTTTAATCTTTTGACTCTGCAACCCAAAGGATAAGCACTAATCTAGACCTGGATCTGATAATTTATTATCATCTAAGTTTTTAAGACATTCAAAATTATTCAAAACATACTTGTCACTAAAATATATGAGCTGAACTCATTAAGGACCTATGTCAGCAAGACAATGTCCACTTTATTGATTCTTTAGAGAATGAATCATTAGGTTATCCCTCCTGAAAACAAAAGGAAGAAGGATGCAAATTCTTAACGCATTGGCCTATGTTCTCAAAACCATAGCCTGGCTTATAGTGCTCTATTTCAAACTAGTTATTGCAATCTCTAAATTGTTCTATAAGTACTTACAGTGAGGTTTCTGGTTCATACCTAGTGAATGAAACAATCCACCAAATACAGAGACTGAGATATCAGTAATCTTTAAAAGGTAAAACCTGCCTGAGTTTGTGGAGCTCAAAAATGAAGAAGGATCTTATCCAATCCTTAGAAATTAGTCCTTCTCTTGCCTAAAAGAGGTTGCAACTGAGTATACAAGGTATACTATCATCATTAGGTATGTGTTGCAAGAAAAAGAGCTAACAAATTGGTGACTCCTCTAGGGAAAAAGAGATTGTAAAGTCTTGTTGAAGTATTCAAAAATCTCGGGTGTTCTACAGTTTTAAAATTTTATTGCAGTCGAGTTGGCCCATCTGAGTAATATGGATATCTGGTACTTAAAAGTTTAAACTTGTTTTTAGAATATATTTAAGGTTACTATTAAGGTACCCTCTTGATAAGTATTCATCCCAATTTTTTTGGGTGGCGACTCTGAAAGGAACATCTCTGTGATTAGTGCAAAATAAATAAATGTTTTACAGAATGAATACTAGGTTAAGAGTAAGAACTGACCCAGAAAGGGTATTACATGAAGGAATCCCATCATCCTCAAGGGTTGGAGCCTCTTGGAGGAAAAATAAGAATCAAGTTGATATGGATGAAACTCCTTTAAAGGGTGAAGAAACAAATATCAGGAATGATAGGAATACTATTTAGCACTCTCATGATGGAAATACTTCAGATTATGAGGAGGCTGCTAAGAGAGTATTAGACACACCCACACTCACTTCTACTTCAAATGAGAGAGAAGAGATTACTACACCTAGTTCATATTCATAAGATGCCCCTTCTGATATGCTGGCCAATGAAGAGAAGTTTATTTTGAAGCAGCTTGCCCTAGTTCAACAAATGAAAAAGGAAAGAGAAATAAGAAAGAAAAGGAATGATCATAAGGCTCTTGATAACAATAGAAAAAGACTTCCAAAACACCAAACTATGAAAGAAACAAAGAAGTCTTAGAAAAACCAAGAAATACCATTCACTCATAAAGCTTCTATTTTGCAAATAAATAAGGGTAAACAAAAGATGGGTGAACATAGAGATCAAGAACCTAAATTTCACAAGCCTATGGTTGAACAAATGTCCAAGTTAGAAATTGATTTAGAAAAATTGAGAATTGAAAAAGAAACCATTGAAAAAATGTTGGAAAAAGCCCAAATGGAAGCTACTACAATTGAAATGAAGAAAAAGATAGAATTTTTACAATCTTCAAAGTATTCTTATTCTGGACCAGAGAACAATACAGCTTCTAGAGGAAAAGCTACTATGACTAAAGAAGATGATAGTTTTCAAAGGAAACCACTGCATAATGAGAGGTACAAACAATTTGATTTTGTTGGTATCCCTAGATACCCTAATGCCTTTCCTAAAGATGTGCGTGATATAGGAGAAAAGCTCCCAAAGTTTGCTGGTAATAATGTGATTTCTTGTGAAACACATTTAAGGAAGTTCATTGATTTTTTTGATGACTTGAATATCACCCACGAAGATGTACTAATGAAGTTATTTGTTCAATCCCTTGTTGAAGATGCAAGAGAATGGTTTAGAAGCCTTGCTAATGGCTCTGTTGTTTCCATGGATGAGTTGATTGAATTATTTAAAGATCAGTATGGAGACAAAACAAATAAAGGCTTTTTATTAAATGAGTTCAATAATATCAAGAAAAATTACAATGAAGAGGTTACTGAGTTTAACACAAGATTTCAAAGAGCTATGCATAAACTATTCTAGAAGATAAAGCTAGATGAAGAGGTTTGTCTAGCAACCTATTTAAATGCCTTTGATTCCAAGATGGGATATGCTCTGAGAGATAAGAACCCTAGAACACTTACTGATGCTTATAAAATAGCAGTCAATATTGAAATGAACAGAATAGTGTCTGGTAAATTAAAAAGGAGAGATGATGCAAGGTTTAGCAAGAGTAATCTGAAAGAGCCAAAATACAAAGAATATAAGGCTCCTCAGAATAATAGACCTTCTTACAATACTACTTATAATCCTCAGAATAGAATGCAAAATCATCCATATGGAACTTAGTTCAAAGATGCAAAGTCTGTTGTTGCACCTAAAAGGGAAAGAACATACAATATAACTCCAGACCCTCTACATAGAAATTCTATCCATTTTTGCAACGAGGAGACATGGTGTGAAGCTTGTGATGCTCCTCATAATCCTGATTTTTGTGTTGTCTCTTTAGATTTAAAGGCAGGTGAAGGACAGGAAAGGGATGAGGGGGAACACTGTGATTATAGTATGACTAATACCTTTTCATGCCATGATGTTGATTCAAACAATGAAGAGGAGAATTATGACTCCTATCTCTCACAAAAAAGGATTGAGAATCATCACCAACAGATCTTGTCTGATAGTGAGACTGATGAATTTGATGACAGTGTAAGATGTTATGCCCAAGATGGTCAGGATATTCCACTCATAAGGAAAGCTTCAGATGAAGAGAAGGCTAGAATTACTGCTGAGTTAGTGAATAAAGCTAGAAGTAATTACCACCTAAGGAATAGAGTGGTAGGTGGAACTGGTAGCCAACCTTCAGGTGTCTTTATAAAAGAGAACAAGGTAGACACCAAGTATGTTCAGAAAAAGGAAGGACCTAATCAAAGTGTAAATAAACACAAGGTCAAGATTGTCACAAATGCCATAGAGCCAAATATGGTTCATGAGTTAATTCAAAAAGAACACAATGGGGAAAGTGAAGTTATTATTGATAAAAAAAAGTGTTCAGATGTGAGGTATACTCTAGTAGACATGGGTCAGTGCTTTCCCCAGATGACAGTTAAGGTTCCATTTCTAGAAATTATGAGGATCAAAGAACATAAGGAAAAAGTCCTATCATTATTAAATAGTGTACCCACAATAAAGGTTCAGAGTCTAGTAGTAGTTTTAGAAAAGCCAACCACAAAGGGAAATGAATTGGAGGTGTTGACATCTGAAATTCCCCAAATATTCCTAAATGCAACTTCCTCTCTGAAAGTTGTTGACCCATTTTTTCTCTCATTAATAATCAATGATAAAATGCTTAAGAATTGTATGATTGATTCAGGAGCCTCAAATACAGTTATGCCAGTTGAAATCATGAAGGCAATGGGGCTACAAGTTGATACACCTTGTGGCAGATGCAAAGCTATGGATTCCAGAGAAGTCCTTGTAATTGGAACTATTGAGGCTATGCCTTATCGACTAGCAGTTTTCCCTGATGTAGTGATGACAATGAATGTTCTTGTAGTTGACATACCACCTCACTATGGCATGTTATTATCAAGAAAATGGAGTGCTTCAATGGGTGGTAGTATACAAAATGATTTATCATTTGCTACTTTCAATATTGTTGGAGAGAATGTCAATGTTTCGAGAGAGAGCCGAACTCCCCACATGATAGAAAAATATGAGGATACTCATGTGAACTATTGCATTGACATAGACATGGAAAATTTTAGAATGCAGAGAGATGAGCATAAAAATCAAGAAGCTGACCTTTTGAGTAAACAATCAATCTTGCAAGAAAATGGAATATGGAAAATGTACTTTGATGGTGCTTTCTCTAAAGAAGGATCCGGGGCAGGAGTATTATTAATATCTCCATCAGGCATAACTTTTAAATACTCATTTCTGTTAGACTTTCAATGTACAAATAATACTGCAGATTATGAGGCTTTATTCTTAGGACTTGAAATTGCTACCAAACATGGTATAAAATGTTTAAAGGTTTATGGTGACTCTGATTTGGTGGTAGCACAAGTCAGATCTAAATATGCTATGAAGAATGATAGATTGAAAATGTACAAACATGCTATTTGGGATCAACTTGAGATGTTTGATGCTTTTAATATAAATTGGATAGAAAGGTCAAGAAATATTATGGCTGATTTTCTAGCAAATGTGGCTATGAAAAATGATGATTTGACGTTACACGGAGTATCAATACTTGAAGTAAAAACAAGACCAGTTGTCCCGGACAACATATACAATTGGCAGGTGTTCCAGGATGATCAAGATATTTTAAGGTTCATGCAATGTTTAGATCACTATGAGAACCAAAGTATTGATTGTGGTTCCTTACTAGAACATGATGATGGGAAGGATTATATCTTTGGAAATGAATTTGTCCAGTTAAGTTCTAATCAGATTCCCAGGGGTTTGGTTGAACTTGAGGCATTGTTTATAACTCAGCAAAATGATACATCCAAGTTGAGCAATGCCAATGTTGAGGATCTAGAAGAAATAAACTTAGGATCTGAAAATAATCCTCAAACAATATACATTGGAAAAGGTTTGGATTCTCATGTAAGAATAAACCTAATTAAACTATTGAGAAAGTACAAACATGTCTTTGCTTGGTCATATGATGACTTGAAAGCATATAGAGAAGACCTTTTCCAACATGAGATTCCTTTGAAGTCTGATGTCAAGCCATTCAGGAAGAAACAAAGACCTATTAATCCCTTGTTGGCTCCCAAGATGCAACAAGAGTTGATGAAACTCAAAGATGCTGGGATAATCTAGCCCATAAGACATTCAACATGGGTATCAAACCTAGTACCAGTTAGGAAGAAAAATGGTGACATCAGACTATGTGTTGATTTTAGGAACCTAAATATTGCTTCATTGAAAGATAATTATTTACTACCAAATATGGAAGCGATGTTGCATAAGGTTACTGGTTGTGAATTTTTGTCCATGATGGATGGTTTTTTAGGTTACAACTAGGTTTTAGTCAAAAAAATAGAGTAGTATAAAACTGCATTTACTACTCCTTGGGGAACATATGTTTATATCAGAATGCCTTTCGGATTAATAAATGTAGAAGCAACTTTTCAAAGGGCCATGGATGTGGCTTTCAAAGATTTTATAGATCTATTCATGGTCATTTATCAGGATGACTTGACTGCATATTCCAAGAGGGCTTCAGATCATTGTGACCACCTGGGTAAGATTTTTAACAAAGCTTTGGAATATGGTGTTTCATTGAACCTTAAGAAATGCCATTTTGCGGTCAAAGAGGGGAAGTTGCTAGGACATATATTGTCCAAAGAAGGGATAAGGATAGACCCTAAGAGAGTACAAGAAATTCAAAGAGTAATTGCTCCAAGAAATTTAAAAGGTGTTCAGTCCTTTTTAGGAAAGATAAATTTTGTCAGAAGATTTGTATTCAATTTTGCAGAAATTGTTAAGCCCATTGTGAAATTGCTGAAAAAAGATACTAATTTTGTTTGGAATGAGGAAGCTCAGCAAGCATTTGAGAGAATTAAAGAGGCAGTACAACAGGATCTAGTTTTAAAATCTTCAGATTATACTAGGCCTTTCTCTTTGTTCTCATTTTGCCTCATTTCATACTATTGCTGCAATATTACTTCAAAAGGATGAATAAGGATTTGAGCATCCTATAGCTTTTTATAGTAGATCTTTGCAGGCTGCAGAACTTAACTATGAAATAATGGAAAAGCAGGCCTATGCATTGGTTAAGGCAGTAAAATCTTTTAGGCCTTACTTGGTTTGTGCTAAGGTGCAAGCCTATGTTTCTCACTCAGCAGTAAAAGATATCCTTACACAGTCAGAGGTTACTGGTAAGAGATGTAAGTGGATTACAAGAATACAAGAGTTCAATCTTGAGATTAGTATCACCAAACTAATAAGAGGACAAGGTCTAGCAAAGCTTATTACAGAAGAAAATCTAGATTTGGTGCACTTAAACTAGACAGAGGCACATGATCAAGCTATTACTAGTATAGAAAGGAAGCCATATTATGATGATATTGTTTTCTTTCTCAAACATGCTAAGTGCCCTAATCATTTATTTGAAAATCAAAAGAGAAGTCTGAAATTACAAACTCAAAGGTATATCTTGATTCAGGGAGATTTGTTTTGGAAAGATAAGAATGGTATACTGCTGTTGTGCCTTGACAATTTCTAGGCTAAGAAGGTTTTAGTTGAGATGCATGAGGGGGAATGTGGAGGTCATTTTTTTGCTAGGATCACCGCCCATAAGATTTTGAGGTCAAGATATTATTGGCCTACTTTGTTCAAAGACACATATATTCATGTCAGAAAATGTCAACCATGTTAGAGGTTTTCCAACAAATTAAAGTTTGTAGGTGCTCTGTTGCTGAATCCACTGAGTATTGAGGCTCCTTTTGCTATATGGGGGATGGATTTTATCGGGGAATTTCAAGAGAAATCTAGTGCAAGACATAGTTGGATACTAGTGGCCACTGATTACTTTACTAAATGGATTTAGGCTATCCCTACAAGGAGAGAAACGAGCAAGGTGGTTACTGAGTTTCTCATGGATAACATTTTAACCAGGTTTGGTGTGCCTAGTAAATTAGTGATGGATAATGCTACGAGTTTCAGATTAGAAGAAATGACAAGCTTCTGTGAAAGGTATGGGATTACAATATCATACTCATCCTCATATCACCCACAAGCTAATGGACAAGTTGAGTCTAGCAACAAAAGCATATTGAAGATACTAAAAAGGACTCTGGAACAAAATAAGAAAACATGGCATATAAAATTGAGGTTAGCCCTTTGGGCTGATCGAATCACAACTAAGAAGGCAACTGGTAAATCCCCTTTTGAATTGGTATATGGTTTGCCAGCAAGGTTGCCAGTGAATAATTTATTACCTGTTTACTAGTTTATACAAGATGAACACTTAGATATCTCTGGCCCCATGCAAGATAAAATGATGTAGTTGATAGAGTTGGATGAAACTAGAAGAGAGAGTCAGAGGGAGAACATAGGGTTACAATAGAAAATGAAATATTTGTTTGACAAGAGGGCTACTAATAGAAATTTTTAGGCTCGTGACTTAGTTCTCCAATGGAATGCAAGGGCAGAAGATAGAGGTAAGCATAAGAAATTTGAGTCTTTATGGTTAGGGCCTTATATAGTCTCAAAACATTATGGCAAAGACTCATATTTGTTGAAAGATATGGAAGGAAAATGTTTTGAGTTTCCTGTGCATGGGCAATTTTTAAAACCTTTCTTCAAGTGAAAATCATTGCAGTGCACAAGTAAATATGTATTATATGTTTAGTCTTTTCCCTGTTTGTAAGTTTTGTAAATATTCCCCTCTTTTCCTCGGTTTGTTCTGTTCCATTTTTTTGGTGGTCTGCAACCAGAGTTTCTATGGTTCTTTTTCATAAACCTTGTTTAGCCAATCCTCATCAGAGCCACTATTAGTTGTATTCCTGGTTTTGCCTTCTCTCCTTCGGTTCTGTGGTCTTCCCTCTCCTGGTTTTCATGATTTCATGTCTAAAAGCCTAAAACCTATGAAAATGTTCAAAGTCTTAAACCCTAGCTCTTGTTCAATGTTTAAAATTGAAGAAAAACCCTAAGGCATTTCTTGCTTATGTTTCTCAGTTACTTTTTGCCTCACTTAAGTCATGAGTTCTTTTCCAATCGCTTAGTCGCACAACTTAAGACAACATATTCCTTTTTCTTTCCGACTTAGCGATTAGCCTGAGTCACGTTGTCTCATGTAATAACCAAAGATTCCCTATTCTTTCCCAGACTTCGCGATTCACTTTGTGTTGCATGATCGCTGAATCATTTAAAAAGAGCAGTAATATATCAGTAGGCCTGCAGGTGAGTCGGGTGATCGCAAGATGTTTTCCACAGTTAAGAGTTTATTAAGAGACTTCGCGATTACCTTTTGTCGCATAATCACTGAATGAGTCTAATATTAAGTGTAATGCAAAGCCTTTAGTCACGCAGTCTCCAGAAAAGAGGCCAAGTTAAGTTCAAACTACCGAGACTTGGCGACTAACCTTTTATGGTTTGGGATAAAGCACAGTCGGGTTGTCACCAGATTACTCAATTTGCAAATCAGAAGAAGACATCTGTCAGGAGGTAAGTGGATTTTAGAATGATCACTTAAAAGTATAAGTGTATTCAGCGAATACGAGACTACTTAAGGGTAATTTCTATTCGCAGGGTCTCGAGATATTTTAAAGGCATGATAAGTTACTTGGTGATTAAGCGATAGCCGTCAGATGAAATTATGAAAAGATCCTACGGTAGTTGCCAAGTCTTAGGATAAAAGACCCTAAGGAGAAAATTCCTTGTGACTCAGTGGCTAAGGGTATGTCGGGTAGTCGTGAGATGAAGTTTTGGCACTCAACATTTTCATTTGGCGATCAGGCGACTAAGGATGTCACGCAGTCTTGCAGAAGAGAGATAACATTGGGTGACTAAGAAATAACTATGAAATATAACACTAACAGTTAGTCACATAGTCTGAGGAAAGAACATGGGTTCGTGATAACCACTAGCGACTTAGATTTACCTTGTGTCGCATGATCACCAAATGTTGACTCTGGTTAGTAAAGGTAAGGAAGTTGCGCAGTCAAGTTATGTCTCCTGATAAATCATAGGTTAAGGATTGGGATCAGTGACAAAGAAAATGAGTGCAGTCACCTTGTCGCTTAATGCTAATTTTTGTGAAAAGGCACCAGTATTAAATATGTTTGTATGAATTATTTGGTGGCCAATCAGATTTCCAGATTTTGATTACTGTGCAGAAAAAGGGTAGCTAAGATGTATGACAAAGGGCCAATCCAAGGGTGACATGTCAACTCATTCAAATTTTATAAGGTTTAGCCGAGGATTCAGTTTTACAAATTTGATTTTCCTATCACACTCAAGAAACTACGGCTAGGTTTTCAATTATGTTCACAACATGTGGAATTTAAGATAGAATTGATGTTCTGAGAATAATGAGCTATATACTTTGAACGGTTACTATAAGGAGATGATTTCCTGTTCATGTACATTCACCTTGATTTCAGAGTTGCTAAGTTTAAAGAGTCCAGTTGCCAAAACAGAGTAAAATTCAAAGGTTTGCAGTGTTCTCTAGGATTTGTATGTTCATTATTCCCAAAATTGTGAGCAAGACAGTCTGTGAGTCTCTGTGATAGATTTTTTTCAATACCGGTGATGAAGAGGAGAATTCAAACACTGAAAACATGGGCAGAGAAGTGAGTGTAGCTTTGACCAGCGGAGAAAGTGAGAGGGTGGAGGATGAGGCAAAGGGAAAAGTGAACTATTTAGATGAATTCCTCTATCTCCTTCCTGATTCAACAAAAAACAAGAAGGTTAATGCTAATGTCCTCATAGATGAATATAAAGATATTCGAGATGCTGTGACTCTAGGAACAACAGGTTTTTCTCTCTTCAATTATATTTATAAGAATTCTGATAAGGTCATCCCAGTGTCAAACCCTTGGACCTGTGGTTTAGCCAGGTTAATTTTTCCAGATGTCTTCCTCGATGTAGACTTGTTTTAAGACCTAGCCAATCACTATGATGTTTTGTCTAAGACCATCAGAAGGGATGATGGCATTGCCCTATTAATTTTGAATAGAAATTCATTCATGCAAGCCTTTGGCTTATACAACACCATGTCTACCAAAATTGACATGACAAAGCAAAAACAGAGGTATACTTTGAAGCCCAGGATTGCTAGGAGCCAGTTGTTAAAACATATGCTAAAAGAAGTGAGAAAGTATTTAGATCCTATGTCCAGGGACAACCCTTATTATTACAAGGATCTACACTTCTATATTAAGTATGCTTCCTATGCCCTGTGTAGAGTGTTGGGGATAGATGGTGACACAAAAAAGATTGATGCAGAGATTCTGATGATGGTGTTGGACCAACAAGAGGTCCACTCTAACACCAGTTATGATTATATTCAACACATCATAGATGAAATGCATGAGGGTTTCATTGCAACCCAGAAGAGAATGAAGAACCCAAAGGAGAAGGATCCTAAATTTTTACATTACTCAATTCTTATGCATCTCCTTTTGCATTTCAATTTTGTAATCATGGATGTTAATAATTTAACTCCTCAGAGATTCTATCAGTCATGACCAAATCCTATCCAATTTTGGGAGAGGGTTTGGAATTACACTTCTAGGGAGTGTGACTATTGTGCCTTTCAAAATTGGATTGTGTATCCAATAGTACAGAGTTTGGAGACAAGCAGAACAAGAATCCCATTAAAAGTCATACAACTGCTTAGGCCCTGTGAGTATATAGATAGTTGGGGTGGAAAGCATAATTGGGGTGACTTCTTTTTAGAAGAAAATTACACAGTCATCAGGGTATATGGTTGTATTCACCCACCTCATCTATTACCATATTATGTACCAGCAAGGGTGGCGGAAATGGAGTTTATATGGCAACTATTTTTGATAGACAATGAGCATTTTGCGCCATGTAAGAAGGGGACTTTGACCCCTAGGCAGTTTAAGATTTCTAACTTCACAATTGGCAAGGGTGTCATTGATGGAGTAGGTCAATGGTTGGAAAGATACAAGATGGGGGAAGCCCCTTATAGATACATTGACGCAGAGGGTTTTATGGCAAGGGTAAGGAGATTGTATACTCCTACAATCCCTAATACAAATGTCCACTATGATTGCATAGAGGAAGATGCAACAAGGAATCTCTTGGATGAAGATGATATTCATAAAAGAAGATTGAGGATTCAGGAATTATTAAAACTGGAGAAGCAAATAAAGAGAAATGGTTTGGCTTTTTGGGGTTTTCACCCTGACCTCCCATATTTTGATAGAATTAAGGCCATGATAGACAACTATTATGTGCTTATAGAGCAATTGGATACAGTTCTTGACAAGAAAGGTGCTCAGACACCTGATCATTCAGAGTCAGAATACAATAGTAGTAGTGACCATGATTATGCATGTCCTACTATGCATGCTTCATCACAGAAAGATATTACTAAAATACCATAGTTGAAGGGAGCAGAGGGTCACATTATAGATTTGACAATTGCTACCCAACCAGATGATGTAGAGGAACCTGCTGCAAAAAGGCAGAAACTAGAAATAGGTCAACCCTCAACTAAAGGGCAGAATAAGAAGAAAGATAAGGCTAAGGCCTTAGTACCTGGAAATAGGTTATATGATCATAACCTAAGAAAGGCAATAGGGGAAGGTAAGAAACAACATCTTAACTTGGATGATGAAGTTGAAATGCCCCTTAAGGCATGTATTGATGAGAGATTAATTCATCAACATGAGTTTTTAAATGATGATAATTTTGTGAAAATTAAGGAGTTTAAAGACTTCCTGAGATGGTACAAGAGAGAACAAATCAGAGAAGAGCTAACAGTTGATGATAAAGAGACCATAACTAATGAGGCATTGATGGCTCTGCAAAATTATGATCCTGAAAATGAGGATATTTCACCAAAGGATGCCAGGAAATTAGTATTGGGAAGTGGGATACTATTGGAAACAAAGCCTGAGGTGATGTATGTGCCATAGCCCCTAAAAATTGAAGATAAAGCAAAATCTGAAGAGGTGGCTAAGGAAGAAAAAGGAAATGAGATTGCTTTAAGAGCATTGAAAGGTGTGCTGCAACACAGAATTGACATCTTAAAAGATAAAGTTGATGTTATACTCAATGCTTATAACAAGTTGCCATCTTTGCACACCGAGGTAATGGGGTATTTGGCTATCCTCAACCCCTATTTTACTAAGTGGTCTACTAGGGTGCAGTTATTTGAGAAGCTAGCATCATTACAATCCCTGAGATCAGATTTGCCAGAGATA
>MU226101.1:1641309-1695133 GCA_018584345.1 Thuja plicata
TAAGCACTGATCTAGACCTGGATCTGATAATCTATCATCATCTAAGTTTTTAAGACATTCAAAATTATTCAAAACATACTTGTCACTAAAATATATGAGCTGAACTCATTAAGGACCTATGTCAGCAAGACAGTGTCCACTTTATTGATTCTTTAGAGAATGAATCATTAGGTTATCCCTCCTGAAAACAAAAGGAAGAAGGATGCAAATCCTTAACTCATTGGCCTATGTTCTCAAAACCATAGCCTGGATTATAGTGCTCTGTTTCAAACTAGTTATTGCAATCTCTAAATTGTTCTATAAGTTGTTACAGTGAGGTTTCTGGTTCATACCCAGTGAATGAAATAATCCACCAAATACAGAGACTGAGATATCAGTAATCTTTAAAAGGTAAAACCTGCCTGAGTCTATGGAGCTCAAAAATGAAGAAGGATCTTATCCAATCCTTAGAAATTAGTCTTTCTCTTGCCTAAAAGAGGTTGTAACTGAGTATACAAGGTATACTGTCATCATTAGGTAAGTGTTGCAAGAAAAAGAGCTAACAGACTTAACCATTCTTTCAAAATCTCTTAACAGAGTGCACACTTAATAGTGTTTCTAAAGCTTCAAATGAAGTAGATCTTAATAGGACTCCACTGTAATACTCCTAACAGGGTAGGTCATCAGAAGTGACCAATTGTAAGCCTTAACTGGCCCCTTCTTATCTGCAGATAGTGAAGTCTTGTGGGTAATAATCCCCACCACAATTTTTACTTCCTAACAGGAGTTTTCTACAATATCATATCTTGTGTTATGTGTTATCTATTTTCATGAATGTTTTTGTTATGGTCACATACAAAAGAATTTATGATATGATTGCATATACATAAAGAAAGATGAATAGTTAGATAAGATAATTTACAAACTGATGATTAAGGGTTAATGGGCTAACCAAGAAAAGTTTTAAAGGTACTGATTCACCCCTCCCCTCTTAGTACATCATCTCAATATAATTCCAACATGTGGAAGTGATTTTTAGGTCAAAGTGTGCCTTAAAGGATTTTGAGAAAATCAAGGTAGACATCTCTATGTGGCTACCTATTTAAAGTAGAGAGGAGTGAAGGGATAGAGGACTTTGGGGTGGAATCAAGGCTTGAGGACTTGGATTTGTAAGTTTCTAAAAATATCCTAACCATGTGTATAGGTGAGAGGATTCTTGACTACAAAATTAGAGCACTTCCTTTGTAAATGTGCCCAATTATGTCTAGTATGCCTAGTGAAGAATTAAGACTACACCAATGGAGATGACATTGATATCTTGATGATGAAAAAGGTTTAAGGCTATAGGTTTTACACTGGAAATTAGTCTTAAATGCATTTGGAAGGAATAGAAATGTTTCATTACTTCTCATAAAAAAGGAAAAGGGGGTGCTGCAATCCTTGTTTGCCCCAAAAAAATTATTTGGATTTTCTTTAGTATTAAGGGTAAGGAAGTTGGTATATGTAATTTCTATACTAAAAATGACCACCGTGATAGAACTACAAATCATCACTGACTTATTACTACATTTTTTTGATACTATGTGGGATTCATAGGTGAATTATTGAACACATGCACAAACAAACCACAATATTTAAATCAAATACTTTACTACTTTGAACGCATTAAACAAAGCCTTATATTTTATTGTATAGTAATTTATAACAAATCTTATCTAACACATTCAAAAAAGCCTTAAGAATTTTTTGTCAAATATTTGCATTCTTGCACGTATTTCATCATTATACAAGTTTGATTGTACACACCACCTTTCATACAAAATCATTGTATATCATTGATACAACAGATTATGAATAAATATATCAATTAACTATCAAAAGTCTGAGATATAAAATTTCTCAAAATCTTAGATACGCAACTATATATATCAAAATTTTAAGTGTGATTTCCACTCCTAAAGTGTATAATTTTAACACATAGTCCTCGATGACATCTACATTCCAATCCTTGCATTCGGAAGGCACAAGAATTTTTTTTTTTATAGGTTGACAAAAATATTATGAATGTATAAGTAACTAAACAAACCAAAGAACATGAATAGCCAATGCATAGTGAAGTTTACCATCATAAAATATCTAGGCTAATCAAATGCACACCTCAATCTCCTATATCTATCATATATGTATCAAACTGTACTTACAATCCACATACAAAACCAATTTTATTGGCCAAATAAATAAAGCAGAAAACTATAATGAATGTATTGAATGTAACTATAATGAACATGGAAAACCTTGCAGTGAGTTGCACTTCCCTAATTAAGTTTTCTTGAAGGTTCATCTCTCTGCTTGAGGGTATTCAATATTGCTTCATGATCAACAGAACTAATAGTCCAAATTTCCTTTTTCTTTGGTTTTCCTTGATGTTTCAATAGCATAACATTGGCTTCTATAACAAGGTGTGAATACATAAAAATGGTTTTGTGTTTCTCATAGTCTTCAAATGCAGGAATAGCATTATTTCTAATCATGTATGTGCGCAACCATGTTCCCGCAACAACATGTGATCATGTTGTATATGTGAACATATCATCATTTGTTATCGGTTGTGCAAATTTCTCCTTTCCTTGTACACAATGTGCTAACTAGTAATATGATCTCTCATCATTCCCCTACGGTGCAACCAATGCAAAAACATGTCCTGGCTATAGAAGATCTGAAAGATGGTCATAGTCAAGTGAAAAATCCACATCATCATTTATTATAGAGAGTATGATAGATAAAGGAGTTAGATAATGTGGAACCCAAGTATCAACCCACTCACTTGACTCACACTAATCCCAATCACACTGAAGACACCTCGGACAAAAACAAGCCAACTCTCATATCCAAATGGTCCATGTACTAGCATTTGAACTTCAAAATGGATACATTTTTGAAGAATCTTCCCCAATTTGACAATACAAACTATCTCCAATTGTGCCCAACTCAACCAACCAAAAGAGTCTGTGCACTCTTGAATCAAGAATCCCCCTATGTCACAATGCTGAAGTGCACCAATCAATAATAGATCGAGCATCAAGAAGTTCTGCACCTGAAATCCTCAATTTCTACTTAACTAGAGCTCTCTTTACACATGCACCTAGTCTATCATGCTCCCCTTTTCCATGACCAGCCTAAAAAAAATTCAAATATGAGGTACTCCTCTCTCTACATGCATTCTTCATAAACAAAAAAACATACAAGAATTTTTGAATTGACCTGTGCAATTATCTGACCAAATGAGATGTCTATCCATAGAAATATAATTTTCCTAAACCCACTCAAAATAATTCTCAAAGCAATGTTGGACATACTCGTGAGAGTGAGATCTATCACTGCTCATATAAAAATGGTATTCTATGATTATCTTTTGGTCATCTTTTGTACTATCAAGGGAATGTCTATATGTTATGTGCACAAAAATAGTAACCTGAATAGAACTGTAATATTGAGCTTGCAACTCATTTTGGGGCTGCAATGTATAGTTCTCTACAGAGTCAATGAATGATATAATAGTGCCAATCAGGAAAGTATCCTTACACATCATGAATTGTTGATCCAACCACTGAGACCTATGACTATGCCTTGCATACTTGTAAGAAAGATTCTTCCTGAAATCTGAAATAAAATCAGCTACATTGCATTCTTTTGTAACCAACTCACATCTAGAGCCTTCACTTCCACTTTTCAATATATATTTAATGGTTTCATATGCCTTTTTTGGACAATTGTCTTTCCAAAATCGTGTTCGCAGCCCTCATGAAAACATGAAAAAAACTTAAGTAACCCACCACACTCTGAGAACTTGTCATTTAAGCACTCTTGACTATCAAAGAAATATCTATCATCACTAGGACATAAACATGATCTATCAAGTCTCTTGATGATTTTGGAAGAGCACTTGCACCACACTCCTCCAACATTTCACTAGTATGCAAAGTAGAATGAAGGGATCATAACAGTTCATGGTGCATTGAAAACTCCACATGATATTTGCAACAACAAGTATTTCAAATCTTAAGAGGCACACAAAAAAAGGTTTCAAGGATTCAAAAGCTCATTGTGATATTTGCAATGTTGGATGTGTCTGACAAAATATTTTGAACAACATTTTTTGACTCACCTCCAAATAATGTTTTGGATGTGGGGTGTGGTCTCAAATACCCATTCTCAACTTCAAGACATCTTTCACATTTGGTGACACTCTTGAGTGAGATTGAAAAAATAGTTGAATTTGTTCCTTCACACCATCGGTAAGCTTCTTATCACAATGTGGAAGTCTCCTACCATAAGCCCATATATAATTTTGAAGAGGATCATCAAGTCTTTCTCTTCTTGCAAGTGCTCTATCCAAATTTTTACGATTTAGGTTCAAGTCAACATAATTTTGTCTCATCAAACGAGCCTTTCTCAAACAATGAATTACTAAGGAGGTTATAATAACCCTCCTAGTGGCTCTCTTATATTTTTACTTGGTAGTATTCCCAATGGAATTGAGTGCACTAAAAATATTTCTCACAATAATAGCATTCCTCTCCTTTTTCTTGTTCACACTAATCTTCAATTTGACTAGTATACATATCATCTTCTGCATCTTTAACAATTTCAAAAACATTTGACATTACTCAACCAATGTATTGTGGTTAAAAAAATTATTATAAGGTTTTGAAACCCACAAATGAAAGGTTCTTTCTGATCTCTTGCCATCGAAATTGGTCATTATGTTCTCATCAAATTCAAGTAACCATTTTTTTGTTATTGAAGGTCTCAAATTTGAAGTTTGTCTTTCTTCCTCCCAAGGGACTTCATTTCACATATAATTTGGAGATGTGTAATGTTGATTTGGTTCTTGTGCACCGTTATCATTGTCAATTCCTTCATTTTCAATAAGTGGATTGTCACTGTCAATGTCCACACTTCCATTGTCCACATCTACATGTTCATTTTCAAAACCCATATTTTCATCTTCAATCCCTGCATTCTCATTCTCAATATTATTTTCATAAATAATTTCCAATTCATGTTCTTCTTCACTTGAAACCGCATCTAAGGGAGGGAATATGCCCACATCTTCATTAATATTTAACATACCTTGTCTCTTGTTCTGATGGGAAACCCTATCCATTTCTCTATACACTTCAATCTCTTCATTTGTGAGCTTCCTCTTCTATTTATGCTTTCGACGACTACTAATCCCCATGGTAAGACCAAAAATATGATGCAACAACCTTTGATAATAGAGAAATTCCAACAAAAATGGTGAAAAAGGTAATTTTTTGTCTTCCACAACTGCAATCCTGTGATATTCTCTGCAAAAAATGTGGTTTTCAGACTGAGGGACCTAGAGAATCAATTTTTTCTTTTGGATGCCAGTAAAATAAATTGGATATCAAAAAATATCAGATATCCGATATTATCGGATATTCTATATCTCCCACTCAAATTTGGCTTAAATTTTTTAATTTTCATCTTATTTTGAATATTTATTTTACTTTTTCATTACTATTATAAATTTTATTTTTATAATATTAATATTAGATTTTCATACTATTAATATTATATTTTCAAAATATTAATATTATATTTTAACAATATTAATCTCTCTCTCTCTCTCTAGGCATTATTGTTATGATATAAATATATAATACTAATATTATACTATTATACAATAAAGAAACAAATAATAATAATATAATACTAATTTATAAAATACAATACTAATATAAATAATTATATAATACTAATTTTATTACCATTTAATATTAATATTAAAAAAAAAAAATTTATAATATATAATCTAAAAATCTAAAATCATAAAATTGAAAAAAAATTAAAATCATAAAATTGAAAAGAGCATTGAATTTGAAATGTTGAATTTGGGCGGGACTTATCGCATATCCGATATTATTGGATATGTGAAATTATCAGGTATCTGATAATATCGGATATATAATATTATTTTTGATATCCGATTAGCCTTGGTATTTTCTTGGAGTTTTGGCTTTTCTATGCCAAACGTGGATGGTCAACCCAAAAGACGTGTTTACCATATTTCTTCTCATCTCTAGACTTCGACCATATAGTTGACGACCTTTTTTTCACATGAAATTGATGAAACAAAAAGGGTTTCTTAAAGACATTATCAAATTTTCATCAATATAACTGCCATCAAATTTTGAGTTCAGTAAGTAATTATTACTTGTTTTCTAATTGAGTTATGTCTAAAGTTCTAATTGACAGATTGGTTGAAAAACGGCTATAAATTTCAAATGGTTTAACCTTTCTTATAATCAGAGACATGCGTCACATTCTATGCTTCGCCTACTATAAGAAAATAAATTTTGCAATTTTGTAAAGTTTAGAATTAGTTAAGGTGGTCAAACATGAGATTTTTTTTATTCTGAATAAGTTGTAGAAGAAAATTCATAATTAATTATTTATTTTGTAAAAAATTACACAAAAATATGCATCACATTCGGGCATGAGTCTACTACTTATATCTATAATATTGTGAAAATATATCATCATTCGGTTGTGATTAAGGTGGTCAAACATACACGTACTTTTTATCTTTTTCCTAAAATTTTCATACTATTGCATTGAAATCTAAAATATTGAACAATTAGATTAATTTTTTTTTTAGACAAGGCCTAGTAGTTTTAAAACTACATTCAATTTCCTACAGATTATGTTCTTACAACTTTTTCACATAAGGTTAATAAGATGTTCAACTTTTTATGTCAAGTTGACTAACCCTGATTTTTTGATTTTTCATTGCCACTTAAGGCCATAGCTTGGTATACCATGATCCTGCACATACCCACCTATGTCTAATTAAACTAAAAATAGAAATTCATAATGAAATCAATATATATTAAAATTATAGTCATTGTAAAGCTTGTTTTGAGTAGCGTCATCTGCCATTTTGGTTTAAGAATGTATTATTTGGTCCTTGATTGAGATCTTCAAAGGGCAAAAAAATTCAAAAATTTTTTGGCTGTGGAGAGGGAGGCCAAATTTAGGGGGTTCGCTAGAAAACCCCTTCTAGAGAACCCCCCATGGAAACTTTGTGCAAATTTCTTCTTTTTTGTTGATTCACAGGGTTCGCTCGAATTGGGTCTAGTTCGAGAAAACCCCCATTTCATCTAGTTCATGCGAAGGGGTTTTTCCCCTTCGCACAAACACCCCTATTCGCTTGAAGGGGTCGAAAATGAAAAAAAATCATCTATGTGATTTTTCTTTGTGGCTAAAAGTGGGACATAGCTTTGAGGGATCACCCCACGATGTTCTTTTTATCCCTCTTCAAGATCCCCAGCTTGGTTGCTGATGCGATTGAAAGAATTCAAAATAAGTTTCTCTAGACACAAATAAAGGACAAAACTCGAATGGATCTAGTCAAGTGGGAAAAGGTTTGTACTCCTACAACATTTTCTGGGTTGGGAATTAGAAGGATCAAAAAATTTAATAAGGCTCTTATAACTAAGATAGGATGGTTTCTCATGGAAGATAAGAAGGAATGAACTAAGATACTGAAGGCTAAATATTTAGGTAATGAGAAATATGACTCCTTTTTATATGGGAATTTCTCTACCAAAGGCTCCCCCATGTGGAAGATTATTGTTAATGTAAAAAGTAGACTAAAGAAAGGGGACAATTAATTTGGCTAATGGCAAGAAAGCTAGACTATGGGAGGACATTTGGTACCAATATAAAACCCTGGCAGAGATTAATTATTTATCTCAGATAAAGGGATGGCTCCCTAATCAATATGGAACCCAAGTGGATAATTATGTGAACTAGATTTCAAAGGTAAAGCTACTTGGAAAAATTTCACATATCATTTGATTGGAAGTCTGGATCCTCCTGCTAAGATAAGGAACAACTGGTTGAAAGATATTAGGTCATTGGAGTGGCTCCTGCCAGACTCTTCTCTCTTTTCCCAAGATCTGGACGATAGATGTATATGGAGGTATAACTCTTCTAGCTCATTTTGTATTAGTTTCACCTATAAGGCCCTTGAAATTTTAAAAAATATTGAAAATTTATGGAATCATATATAGATCCCTAATCTTATTTCTAAAATAAACTACTTTTTGTGGGTTGCTTCTCATGGCTGAATTCTTAAAGGGGATAATCTGAATAGGTGTGGTTTTAATTTTTTTAATAGATGTGTCCTTTGTAAAAATGAAAGTGATTCTATTGATCACATTTTTATCCATTGTTCCTTTACCGCTAATATCTGACATCTTATCCTATCTTCTCTATCTATGGATTGTCTTGCCTTGCACTCTAAATTTACTGATTGATCAATGAATTTTAAGCCCTCATAATCACCTGATTCTTAAGAATATTTGGGCCCGAATCCTTGATGAAGTATAACTGATTGAATGTTAGAAGATGATAAGTTGATGATCACCGAGCTACAAAAAGTAAATGCAAGACATTAAATCAGTTAATGTATTGTATTGTCATTGATGTCAACTTAATATGTTATGATTACTCATCAACATATTGTCACAACCCTTGAAGATCTGAAGAGATAAAGTTTTTGTCATCGGTAAAGGTATACACCGAATGAGAAGGTTACTCGAGAATAGTGAACCCCAAGTAGCTCATAGTGTTGCCTGATGGATAGTCAACACTGATAGACAATATTACCTAAGAGACACAGTGGTACCTGAGAACAGCGTTACCTGAGAATAGTGTTACCCGAGTTTAGTAGTACCCAAGCAAGTGTTATCGAGAAAACTAAGATTTGATGACTAAGATCAACTGGAGTTAGAAAATGACAAAACTACTTAGCTGGCAAAGCTATATTTAGAGTTAACTAATTGATTTCTTTATTTTCATTGACCAGTAGAACTAAGGATAAGAAGAAGATTTAAAGCTAGTTTTATTCACAGTTGTCAAGGAGAAATCTATGGAATAAAACTAAAGCAAAGCTTTAAAGATTAAATCATTAATGCATGGCGGGATTTGCGGATCAAGAAAATCTATGTCAAGAACAAGAAAGACAAGGAGATTGAGTGGATACTCATGTCTATATAAAGAGACAAGGAATTCATTATGAAAAGAGGAATGTTGAATGTAATTCTGGTGAAGATAGAAGTCTTCATGCTGATATGATCATACAGGCTAAAGAACAGAGCCAATGAATCCTGCAGACATCGAGAAATAGAAGCAAGAGCATTCACCAAGAAGAAAGAAGAAAGAAGGGGAAAAAAAGAATTGAAGAGAACATTGATCAGAGAGGTATTATGGACTAAAAGTAGATTTGAAAATCTGCAAGTTAAATTTGTATTATTGAAGAGATCATTTACTATTTCAGTTTAACCATTGATTTGGAAAATCTCTTAATCAAGTGGGATTTAACCATCCTTATTGTATTGAGATACTCAAGAGTATCAAAAGGTTTTCTTGTTGAAAACATAGTGAATGCTAGGTCAAAAGATAAACTGTTAGTTTTGAATCGTCTAACAAGGTTTCACTTAATAGTGTGTTTGTAACCTTTTATAGGGTTGGCTCTTCACCGAGCTCACTTCAGAAGAGTGAAAATTTTGGGTTACCAGTCCCAAGTGGTTTTCCCTTAATAGGGTTTCCATATTAAAATCCACGTGTCAAATGTGTTTTTATTTCATTGCATTGATTGTTTTCTTTACACATTACTAAAACTAGATTAATTAGTAAACACTAATTTTAATTGCTTCTACTCGGTAAAGGCTAGAAAAAGATAAACAATATATTCACCAAGCAGTTTATATTTGATAAAATTACACAAGGGATATATCTTGTAGGACTAAAAGATAACAAGAGGATATTATATTTGAGATATAAGTTTTGGTTGGATTATTGGAATTATTATTGAGGCCACTAATTCACCCCCTCATCTCAGTTATTCTAAAAATTGGTATCAGAGCTTTGGTGCTTGAAAGAGAGTTTAAAGACTCAATATAAAGATCACAAGATGAGTGAAAGGGATGTGCCTAAGTTGAACAAAGACAACTTTGCATCATGGAAAATAAGGATAAGACTGAACACCTATCAGGTAGTGGAAATGATGTCACACAATACTTGGATGTTGAATATGTTGTACCTACTGGACCTCTAACTATTGCTCAATTGAGATACAAACATGAACACAATTCTATGATGATAGAACTTGCTTCTTCACTGTCTAGTTCTAAATTGAAGATGTCAAATCATGCACCACTGCTAAGAAAATGTGGGACAAACTTAAGCTAGTACATGGAGGAGACACTAATGTGCTAAGAGATGAGGCTAAAAGCCTAAAAGGAAAGTTTGATGACCTAAGAATGAAAGAAGGAGAGAACATCACTCAGTACAGTAGCAAAATCAAAGAAGTTGTTAATGCTATCCATGGAGTAGGAGGAGTACTTGAGGAAGAAATAGTGGTAAGTAAAATTATGAGAACCTTACTACATTTTTATGCTATTAGAGTATATGCAATTCAAGAAATGAGAGCAGTAGAAAATAATAATGTTAATCTTGACAGTTTGATTCATAGACTTATTTCATTTGAGATGAATAACTATGACAAAAGTGTCTTACCAACTATTGAGTTTGCATTCAAATCTTCTCTTCAAATAAGCAAATATAGTCATAAACACACTATGAGAAATGATAGTGAAAGTGATAGTGATGAACAAGAACTTGATGAAATTGAAGCACTAATGACTAGAAGATTGCATAGAGGTAAAGGAAGATATAAAGGTAAATTACCATTGGTATGTTTTAATTGCAAAGAAATTGGACACTTTGAACTGCTAGATGCCCTAACAAGAGAAAAGATGAAAGAAACAATGACAGATCGTATAAAAAGAAGTTTGAAAAAAGTGATGACGAAGACTACAGAAGAAATTGACACTCTGACAGAAGAGATAACCGAGACTACAAGGACAAAGGCAAGAAGGCTTGTTACCTGGTTGAGAAGAAAGATGAAAATACTAACACCGAGTCTGATGAAGATGTTGAGGTAGTATTTTTTGTTATGAAGGATGATTTAGATGAACAAGAAAGGTATGTTGAAACTGCACTCATATATAAATTTAGCAAAAATGATGTCTAGATTATTGATAGTGGTTGTACTCATCACATGACTAGAGATAAGGGCAAGTTTGAAACTTTTGAATATTATAATGGTGGATCAGTTAGGATGGGTAATGACTCACCTTTCCCAGTTGAAGGAAAAGGAACCATCATGTTGAATAATCTGATCAGATGTGAAAATAAAAAATTGGGTGAAAGGACTTAACTATAATCTATTGAGTGTTTCACAACTGAATAACACAGGTCACCAAGTTGCATTTGAGAAAAAAAAGCCAAAGATCTATAATGGAATAGGAAGGTTGATCTGTACTGGTGAACAAACAAAAGGTAACCTAGTCTATCTTGATGATTTTAAGACCATTTGTTTATTGGCTAGAAATGAAGACATTTGGTTGTGTCATAAAAGACTATGTCATGTGAATTTTGACAACATGGTTAGGATAAGAAATAAAATAAAAGTAAGAGGCTTATCGAGTATGTCAAAGCCCGACCATGTCATGTGCAAGAATTATCAAAAAGGAAAAATGACAAAGTCTAGTTTCAAGAGAAAAACCTACACATATAATTATATTCTAGAGTTATTCCATACTGACTTATGTGGACCAATGAGAACAAAGAGCTATTATGGTGATAGATACTTCATTCTATTTGTTGATGACTATTCTAGGATGATGACTGTCATGTTCTTAAAAGAGAAATCTGAAGCATTTAAGATGTTCAAATGGTATAAAGCTATAGTTGAAAATAAAAATGGAAAAGAAGTGAAATATCTAAGATCAGATAGAGGAGGAGAATTTATTTCTGATGAATTCACTAACTTTTGTAATGAGCATGGAATTACAAGACATGTATCTACACCGAGAACACCACCGCAAAATGAGATTTCTAAAAGGAGGAATAGATCAATTGTTTATTATGCCAGAACACTGATGATTGAAAAAGGTACCACACAAACATTCTGGAGAGAAGTTGTAAGTATTGTTGTCTATACACTAAATCGAGTTCAATTGAAGAAAGACACCAATAAGACACCTTATGAGCTATGGTATGGATACACACCAAATGTGAGTTACTTTAGAATTTTTGGAAGTCAGTGTTATATATTGAAAGATGATATAAATGGGAAACTTGACTCTAAAAGTGATGAAGGAATATTTCTCTGATATTATACCAAAAGAAAAGCTTATAAATGTCTGAACAAATCCTCTAAAAAAATCATTGTGCAAATGTTAAAGTGGATGAATTTTCTGAGAAAAATGATGAGGAAAGCATAAAGGAACTGGAAGATAATAATAGATTTGTCTACATTGAAGAACCTGAGACTTTTCCTAAGAAATAGTGTAATGCTACCGAGTGACAAAACAATGCAACCAAGCAACAGACTACACACACTAAGAATCAGGAAAATGCTCACAATGATGAACCAAGCAATGAAGATCAAAAGAAAGGTCAAAATGATGATCAAAATGGTGAGCAAAGATTTGAGCCTATACTTTCTAAATCTGTTAGAAGACACCATCTACATGCCCAAATCATTAGAGACAAAAGAGGTGGAATGAGAAATAGAAGTAAGTCACTTAACACTATATGTTCAATTTGTGATTTTGAGCCTAAATCTGTTAATACTACACTTTAGAATCAAGAATGGGTTAGTTCAACGAATGAAGAGATTGAACAGATTGAGAAGAAAAAAACATGGACATTAGTACCTAGATCGAGTGACAAAAATGTCATTGGTACCAAATGGATATTTAGAAACAAACTGAATGAAAATGGAGAAGTCACAAGGAACAAAGAAAGATTGGTATGCAAAGGGTACACACAAGAAGAAGGTATTGACTATGGAGAAACCTTTGCACCCATTTCTAGACTAGAAAGAGTAAGAATTCTACTTTCTTATGCTGCTTTCAAAGTATTCAAAGTATACCAAATGGATGTTAAATCTGCATTTCTGAATGGAATACTAGAAGAAGAAGTATACGTTGAACAACTTGAAGGGTTTCTTGATCCTAACAAGAGGAGCATGGTTTGTAGACTACACAAAGCCTTGTATGGATTGAAAAAAGTACCAAGAGCATGGTATGAAAGAATTCACTCTTATCTCATTAGTATTGGATTTGTTAGAACAAGTGATAAAAATAATCTGTATTTAAAAGGAGATACTAATGATAAAATTTTGAATGCTGAGATATTGGTTGATGATATCATATTCGAAGGTAATGATATACTATGCAAGACATTTGTTGATGAAATGAGAAAAGAATTTGAGATGTCAATTTTTGGAGAGCTCAAATTTTTTCTTGGTCTATAGATTCTACAACAGGATGCAGGCATATACATCACACAATCCAAATACATCAAAGATTTTCTGAAGATATTCAAAATGGAGGACTCCAAACCAGTTGGAACAGCTATGGAAACTAGATGCAAATTGAAAAAGAAAGACAAGACAACCAAGGTAAATCCAACCTTATACAAATCTATGATTGACAAACTAATGTATGTTGTACACACCAGACCAGATATAGCACATGCGGTTGACATAGTTGCAAGATTCTCTGTTAATCTTAAGGAATCACACATTATTGTTGTTAAAAGAATTATGGGATATCTTAAGAATAACAAAGACTATGGTTTGTGGTATAATTTAAAGAAGGAAAATTTGAGATACAATATTATACCAATGTTGATTGGGTTGGAAAGATAGATGATAGAAAGAGCACAATAAGAGGAGCATTCTTTATGGGTGAAAAACTTGTCACATGGATTAGTAAAAAGTAAGGATTTATATCTCAGTCAACTGGAGAAGCAGAATATGTGGCTGCTGATGCAAATTGCTCTAACATTTTATGGATCAAGTAATTGCTAAAAGATATGAATATGGAAATTCTTGAACCAGTAATTAGCTATTGTGATAATACAAGTGTTATCAACATTTCAAAGAACCCTGTGATGCATGCTAAAACAAAGCACATAGCTATTAAGTATCATTACTTGAGGGAACAAGTACAAGAGAAAGAAGTGATACAAGAATATGTACAATCTAAAGAACAATTAGCATACATATTCACAAAGCCATTGCCAAAATATTCATTTGGGTACCTAAGGAAGAGACTAGGGGTTTGACCCTTGTCTACTGGTCACTAAGCTGACTAGAAGGCTACATCAACCTATACATTATCAGAAGATCAATCATGTTGATGCAAGAAAAGGTATGGACTACAATGACACATCAAAAAAAAAGTAATTATTTGAACCACACACTAGAGATATTATTGGCTACTACAGAGGTGTATTACTGATGGAAAGGAGATTCAATGATATATTTTTGTTTGGCATTGCTGTCAAAGGGGGAGAAATATATCCATATGAAATATCTATTAGGGAAAAGAACATTAGTCAAAGAGGGAGAAAAAGAAGATGATTCTACAAAGGGAGAGAAAGATCCAATGATGATGAAGAGAAACAACCATCCATCCAAGGGAGAGAATTGGAGAAAAGATAACACTGCATATCTATCCAGAAAGGGAGAAGAGATTCTAAAAAAAGGAAGCTACAAAAGAAGAAGAAAAAATTTCTACACCTATCCATAGAAGGGAATGAAGAAAGGGAGAGCACTCTGCAAGAATCAAATCTAGAAGCTAGAAGAGTTTACCAAGAATCAGATATTTGAATTGGTTATAGAATAATAAGTTTGGTATGTTATGACATGTTTTACATTACATATTTCATATTATGTTTCCATCAATGACAAAGGAAGAGATTGATGAACTATAACTGATTGAATGTTTGAAGATGATAAGTTGATGATCACCGAGCTGCAGAAAGTAAATGCAAGACATTAAATCAGTTAATGTATTGTATTGTCATTGATGTAAACTTAATATGTTATGATTACTCATACACATATTGTCACAACACTTGAAGATCTAAAGAGACAAAAATTTTGTCGTCAGTAAAGGTATACAATGAGTGACAGGGTTACCCGAGAATAGTGAACCCCGAGCAATTCATAGTGTTTCTGGACGAACAGTTAACTTTGATGGAAAATTTTACTCGAGATCATTAGTAGCTAAGAAAGTGTTATCAATTAAACTAATATTTGATGACCAAAATCAACTGGAGTTAGAAAATGAAAAAACAACTTAGCTGGTAGAGCTATATTTAGAGTTAAATATTGATTGCTTTATTTTCATCGACCAGTAGAACTAAGGATAAGAAGAAGATTTAAAGCTAGTTTTATTCACAGATTTCAAGGATAAATCTATGGAGTAAAACTAAAGAAAATATTTAAAGATTAAAGCAATGTATGGCGAGATTTGTGGATCAAGAAGCAATATATGTCAAGAATAAGAAAGATAAGGAGATTGAGAAGCTAATCATGTCTATATAAAGAGACAAGGAATTCATTATGAAAAGAGGAATGTTGAATATAATTTTGTTGAAGATAGAAGTCTTCATGCAGATCTGATCATACAGGCTGAAGAATAGAGCCTAAGAATTTTGTAGACATCGAGCAATAGAAGAAAGAGCATTCACCAAACATAAAAAAGAAAGAAGGGGAGAAAAGGAATTGAAGAGAACATTGATAAGAGGTATTGTATACTAAAAATAGATCTGAAAATATGTAAGTTAAAGTTGTATTATTGAACAAATCATTTATTTTTCCAGTGCAACCATTGATTCAGAAAATCTCTTACTCGAGTGGGATTTAACCATCCTTATTGTATTGAGATACTCAAGAGTATCAAAAGGTTTTCTTGTTAACAACATAGTGAATGCTGGGTCAAAAGATAAAATATTAGTTGTGAATCCTCTAATAATTTCATACTTAACAGTGTGTTTGTAACCTTTAATAGGGTTGGCTCTTCACTGAGCTCACTTCAAAAGAGTGAAAATTTTGGTTTACCGGTCCCAAGTGGTTTTTCCCTTAATAGGGTTTCCACGTTAAAATACATGTGTCAAATGTGTATTTATTTCATTGCATTGATTGTTTTCTTTACACATTACTAAAATTGGATTGGTTGGTAAACACTAAGTTTAATTGTTGCTACTCGGTAAAGGGTAGAAAAGATAAACTATATATTCACCGAGCAATTTATATTTGATAAAATTACACAAGGAATACATCTTGTAGGAATGAAAGATAACTAAAGGATATTATATTTGAGATATAAGTTTTGGTTGGATTATTAGAATTATTTTTGAAGCAACTAATTCACCCCCCCCTCTCAGTTATTCTAAAAATCCTCCCTTTCTTGTTTTGGAATGTCTGGAAGGAGAGAAACAATAGAATATTTAGAGACCGGGAAAGAAACAAAACTACTATGTTCCAAATTATAAAACAACAAGTTAGAGAAAACATTAATGTTGGATCCTTCAGAATGGTAAAAGTGCTTCCTACTCTATATGACCTAAGACTCAAATAACTCTGGAATGTGCATCATGACTTCCTCAATATAGATTGGGTTAACATCTGGGAAATAAGGCTTATAAGATGGAACACTCCAACAAATGGTTGGATAAAATGAAATGTGGATGGTTGTGTCAAAGGGAACCTAAGTGTCTTTGCGGATGGGGAGATATTAGAGACTAGAAAGGTACCTTTATAGAGAGATTTGGTAAGAACATGGGAATTGGGACTAATAATCATGAAAAAGCTATGGCTTCTTGGTATGGAATTAAACGTTAAAATGACTCCAAAATTGTTTGGTATTCTTGAAGGGGATTCCAAAATGATTTTGGATCATCTTCAAAACAAAGTTAGGTGCCTATGGTACATTTCAAGTTTGATGGAAGATTGTAAAAGGATGTTGTCTTCTTTTAGCCAGGTTAGAATTATGCACACTTTGAGAGAGGGAAACTCTGTGATTGATTTTATGGCTAATTAGGGGCTAAATGTCCAGGATTAGGTACATGTTACTTTTAATATGTGCCCTTAAAAGCTAAAATATCTTCTTTCTAGTGAAACGAAGAGAGACTAGTGATCTTATCAGCATAAGTTGGAAAATGTGGTTGGTTATGATTTTGGTTGTTCAGGGTCTTTTCCCTTTTAATATTGTTATGTGTTCTCAGAATATGAGGGATAAAAATGATCACACTTTGTTGTATTTTGATTATCTTCAAAATTTCAAAAGTCTTGACGTTAACAACTATATTCATAGATTTTTGGTTGATGGCGGGTAAGAGCCTACCTTGAATTTGAATAAAAAAAATACAAAATCTATAAAGATATGGTGGAAACCAATTATAAAATGAATGTCAGTAAATATTTGTGTGATATGAATATGAGGTTAGTTGTTGACCTAGACACCACGAATACTGATCTTAGTTGGGTTGGCATATGGATCAGCATGATAGAGATTAATAATGTTAATAAAAGGTGAAGTAACACTTGTATTTATTATGATTGTGACACTTTTATTAACAAGTTTATTGGAACGGATAATCACATGTATTTTTTCCATTTTTTCACGACAATGATCATATCAAATCTCCAAACAAAATTCTTCTAGGAAGTCTGGACATTAGAGCTATTATTAATTGGCATCATCAAAAGTAGTTTTTATGAAAGGGTTTTATCACCATCTTCAAGAAGCTTCTGATATGGGCTACAAGGAAATGAAAAATCCTTTACTAGTTTATGTTGTTAAAAATTTAAGAGGACCTACTTTTATGACTACGAAAGAGACCCATTCTTGTTTTAAATAAGTTTGTATCATGGGTGACCCACTGAAGAAGGTTGAACCAAGGGAATATAAGGAGATGCTGCAAAATGGTGAGCTTTGTGATGAATTTGAATGAGAAGGGCCTATTAGTTATATTCACGATATGAAAGGTTTTAATAACACTTTATCCATGAAGTTTTTTAATTATTGACATCAAGGAAATGTGTCTATATGGAGTGTGAAATTCTATGTCACGTCGGAGCTTATTGCTGAAGCTACTGGTTGAGATTGTGTTAGATACAAAGTGGAAAGGAGGAGTAATAGGGATTATAAAAAATACCTGAAGAAGTTCTTCAAAAAAGGTGAAAAAATAGTAGTGAGCTAGCTACTGGCAATGGTTCTAAGTGCTCCTCTCTACCTGCTCCTTATGCTCTTGTTTGTCTATATGTTATGAAATATTTTACACTTTAGAGTAGGTTTACTACTTTTCATGGGTACCATCTCCCCATTATGAACCACATTAGGCATGGAAATAAAACTAATGTGCCCTACTTTCTATTTTTGTCTCTGTATAATAGCATCAATAAGGTTGATTATCCTCCTTTACATAGGGGCTGATATATATTTTCTACCAATTTGTGTTTAACAATTCCACTGACAATAGTAGATTCTCTATGTACCCTCAGAAGGAAGAAGGTCAAAGTGCTGAAGTTCCTAAATTTTTTGTTAAAATAAAGTTTCTTGGGAGCGACCCTCTCCCTAAGAGCACGAGCCCCAAACCTAAAAATAAGAAAATTAGAAAAATCCTATAACCCTTTGTTGGGACTAAGCCCTCCTCTAGTGTGTCTTTTGAAGACAATCTCTTAGAAACCACCCCTGTTAAGAGAAAAGTGTTTGCTAAGAAGTATGTCCCTGCTAAAATTAGGAATACTAAGCCTAGGGACAAAAGTAAATATATAGATGTTGACAAAGATGACACTGAAGAGGACACTAACTCTCAAGAAGGATAGAAGAAGGAAGAGTTGGGAGATAAAAGATACTACAATAACTCTGGGGAGCGTAGATCTATTAGAATGAGGTTCAAGGAAGAAACTAAAGGGAAAAATATCAAGGAGGAAGTGGTACCTGAAACATACTAGGATTATGGACTTGAGGAGAGAAAAGACACAGATAGCTCTAGAATGAAGATGACAATGGTAATGAAAAGGTTTATGAAGATTTGGAGGATACGGAGGGAGATAAAACCCCAGAGATTACTATTAATTTAGAGGATGTTCAGGAGATGGTGAACCGGCCATATTATTCCCATGATTCTTATATGGAAGAGCATATGAAAGATAAGTCTCTAATCCCCAATCTGGAAAGTGAAAAGGCCAACACTATGGTGACTCAAATGTTGGAGAATAAGAATGGTTGAGATTGTGTAGGAGACAAAGTGGAAAGTAGGAGTAATAGGGATTATAAAAAATACCTAAAGAAATATTTCAAAAAAGGTGAAAAACTAGTAGTGACCTGGCTACTAGCAATGGTTCTGAGTGCTCCTCTCTCCCTTCTCCTTATACTCTTCTTTGTCTATATATTATGAAATATTTTACTCTTTAGAGTAGGTTTACTACTTTTCATGGGTAACATCTCCCCATTATGAACCACATTAGGCATGGTGATAAAAATAATGTGCCCTACTTTCTATTTTTGTCTCTATATAATAGCATCAATAAATCCTCCTTTACACAGGGGCTGATATATATTCTACCAATTTTTGTTTAACAATTCCCCTCACAGTAGTAGATTCTTTATGTACCCTCGGAATGAAGAAGGTTAAAGTGCTGAAGTTCCTAAATTTTTTGTTAAAATCAAGTTTCTTGGGAGCGACCCTCTCCCTAAGAGCATGAACCCCAAACCTAAAAACAAGAAAATTAGCAAGATACTGCAACCCTCTATTGGGACTAAGCCCTCCTCTGGCATGTCTTTTGAAGAAAATCTCTTAGAAACCAGCCCTGTTAAGAGAAAAGTGTCTGCTAAGAAGTATGTCCCTGCTAAAATTAGGAATACTAAGCCTAGGGACAAAAGTAAATATGTAGATGTTGACAAAGATGACACTGAAGAGGAAACTGACTCTCAAGAAGGACAGAAGAAGGAAGATTTGGGAGATAAAAGATACTACACTAAATATGGGGAGCATAGATCTATTAGAATGAGGTTCAAGGAAGAAACTAAAGGGAAAAATATCGAGGAGGAAGTGGTCCCTGAAACATACGAGGATTATGAAATTGAGGAGAGTGAAGACACAGGTAGCTCTAGAATGAAGATGACAATGGTAATGAAAAGGTTTATGAAGAGTTGGAGGATAAAGAGGGAGATAAAACCCCAGATATTATTGTTAATTTAGAGGATTTTGAGGAGATGGTGAACCCACCATATTCTTCCCATGATTCTCATATGGAAGAGCGTGTGAAAGATAAGTCTCTGATCCCCAATCTGGAAAGTGAAAAGGCCAACACTATGGTGACTCAAATGTTGGAAAATGAGAAAAGGATGAAGGCTCTTAAAAATTTCACCCATGAAGTTGTTTCTAAAGAGGAGTTTAGTTTTTTCATGTCTTCTTTGTGCAGGTTAGTCAACAGTTTCATGAGGAAGCTTGTCTTTGGGGTGACTACGGGAAAAAAAAAGGTTAAAGAAAAGAGTCAAAGGGTTGAGCAAGGATGTGAACAAGGAAGAGAAACTTGAGAAAGCTAAAGCTGAATATTGGATTAAGGATTGCGACTACCTCTCAAAGGATTGGGAGGCTATTTCTAGCCTTAAATGATCTTCCTTATATTTCTTTTATGTTATAGTTGGTTTTCTTTCAAGGCTTATGTTTTTATGGTTAAATTGTTAGTTGATATTATTTGTTGTAGTGATATTTTTAATAGGGACAATTCATTGTTGCTCCTCTATAGCAGAGGTCTTTTTTGTCATTGGAAAATTATGTTAGCTAGTGATAGTGATTTGAATAACACGTTATATAGTGTAGTGATAAATAATAGAACTTCTCAGGTAGTTTTTGATTATTTTTCTCTTTGATGGATTTGGTGGCTCCAACTATAATGGCCCGAAGTCTACTTCTTTATTGTTGTTGTAATGTTGTGATGTTGTTTATGGGTTTAGGGCCCTTTCATTGTCATCTTAATCAAAACTTTCATCATCAATGTTTCATCTCCCACTTTGTGATTCATAATTCATCCTCTTAATGGATCAAGGAGTGTGGTTTAAAATTTTGATGATAAAAATTACTACATTGTTAAAAATCTAGAAACACTCATATCCAATACTATGAAATTTTGATTCTTTAAAATTACTTCTAATGTGTCAACTCTTGTAGCTGAAGCTCGATTTTCGTACACTTTATTTGTGCAAGTAAAGAGAAGGAACTACTTCAATTATCTCCTTGGTTATTTAAAATATATAAAGGGATAGTTGTGTTCATACTGCTACATTTGATGATTCTAATATTATATAGGATTATTTAGTCCTGGCAAGTAATTATAAAACTATTTCATTAATTTTTCACACATATTTTTCACACAATAAATAAGATGTTTATTTTAATTATGAATCATTGAAGTATGAATAGTTGTAAAAGATTCTAATGAACATAGTAATTTATTTCAATGTCTATACAACCATATTTATGATATTCCAAGTGTAAGCTTAGCTATTGAAGCATAGGCCTAAATATGTGTTTATATTTAATATGTGAACTTTTCTTTGTTTCCAACCTTCTACCACTTTTTAAAATCTATACAAATATAAAATTTCTTAGACTAAATTTCTTTAATATCAGTGTTAAGCCTTGTCAATTTACATAGTTTTATTTTATATAACCTTATCAAACCCTTTTTATGTTTTTAATTGATTCATAGAAAATTATGCATGTTAATTTTTTTCATCCTACATATTATTATTCATTATGGACTCATCTTGTATATATTTTAAAAGATGTTAAAGGGATTCATTTAGGGAACACAATTATGGTTTACATCTTTACATGCATGTACAAATATATTATTTCTGTATACATAGTAGATGTGTGTATATCGAGTCGGGATAGAAACTACTATAACATGCGAGTAGTGACAACATTTTTTTGATCACTTCTATACAAGATGTATTTGGTAAATTCTAAAATATACTATTTTATTTCTCTTTTAATTATTGTATTAATAAACCTTCAAGTATACCCTCCTAGATCTTAGCTTGCCTAAATAATCAAGTATACACTCTTGAACAATTGATCTTTAGCTACTATAGTCCAATCATGATCCATTCATCTTAGTTTAGGTTGAAATCCATCCTTGGGTCTAAATATTGTGAGTTTTCACTAGTTATTTGCAAGTACAAATTATTAGAGAAAACAAATGGTTTAATTTTTAGGAAGGATTTGTGATTTTCTTCTATTTTTTTGTGTTATTTGATTGAATATTTGCAAGATTACACAATTTAATTGGGAAATATTTTAACAGTTTTTACCATGAATTATAGAAATATCATTCAAAATTTTACATGTAGGTATTCTTTCTCTCTTCAATTTTTTCAAATTTTTTTTAAAAGATCCGTCGAATCTAACTCTAATTGCAAAAATGCGGGCCACTGTGGAGAACTATCTATAAGTTGTGTAGGTCTTCCACATAAATAAGGTCCGGGTAAAAGCATAAAGTTGTGTCATGTTTCAGGACCACTTATCAACATAGCTAAATTTGAGTATTTTTAAATAAAAATTAATTGTTGTCAAACATATGGTCTAGCTAGATTCATTCTAGCTAAGCTTGATAAGTGGTTAAACTTTTCCAATTGGAAATATCTATTAAATGTATGTTTTATACCAATTACCAAAGAAATAAAATTATTTCAGAAAATTGATGTTTCCATAGCCCCTACTCTTTTTAATAATATTTTAAAAAAAATATAAAAAATACCCTTTTGTAGAGCTCAGAGACAAGATTGTTTTTGTATAAAGTTTATAGTGTTTTGATTAGATCTAATATATTATAATTTCAAAATACAACAAGTAGGTATTTTAACATTCGAGAAGATGTTGCTTCAAATAAATAAATAAATAGTAAATCATATAAAAAAAATTAAAATTTATATTTAACACTAGAGGAGAGAGTCCTCTTCAAGAATATATAATTTCTTTTCTGAATGGTGTAGATTTGATAGGGGAAATTTGGTGGGAGATGAAAAATGTCGATTTCAGATAAGTTCAACTTTGAGCAGTTATAACGTTGAAAATATACATTGAAAATGAATCTTTCTTCTTTCTTGCACTAGCTATACATATTATCTATAACATATTTTCATATCAGAGGAAAAATAGATTATTTACATATACTTGTTTGGTGGGAACTAGACCCATATTTTTAGCAGTTTTCAGCAACTGAAAAATCGACTTCAAAAATTAAAAAAACTATGTCAATTTTTATTCAAAAAAATAATAAAAAATTATAGGCATAAACTTCATCCATTTTTACACATTTTATTAGTTTACATCATCCTCAAATTCTAAATACAAATGCCACTTTTTATGTCTTTAAATATGAACAATTTGCATTGCGTGGTCCTTTTCCTTTATAAAAGTGTGACACAGGTTTGTACTTTTACCCAACCATCCAATTTTATAATTCAGAAAAATAAATAAATCATTGACCATCGATGGGTATGCCGTATAAGATGAGCCCTCCACCCAAATATATTATTTGCAGTTTGGATCATTTCACAATGGCCACATATGTAATTCTCTAGTCATGGAAAAATATTAGCCACAATAATAGTCATTTAGTGATTTAAAATATTTGAAGTTGTATTTGATTCTTTAAGTGAATGTTTTTAGGTTGGTTAGAAAGAATAATTTAGAAGTAATTTTTCTTTAGAAAATTTAAAAGAATATAAATTGTTACTTATATATTTGATTTTAATTAAATATTTTTGAAATTAAAGCAGCCAAGAACTAGGGGGCTGACCCAAGAGTACAGAAGGCGGAGCCTCAAATAGACATAGTCACCAAAAGGAGACAAAGAGACCATCCACAACACACACACACAACATCATCAACTAATTCCCAACTTTAACATAAAAAATAACAGGCAACCATAAGGATAAAAACAAATTTTCCCCAGCATAGAAAAATAAACAGTATCCTTTCGAAGAGAGTACTTAACCATACTAAAAGAAAAATTAGCTCACAGGGCTATCCAACTGAGAGTATCAGTAGAAGTAAAAGTTTTAAACAATAAGCCCGGTGGGATAAAACTAGAGTAAATTAACCATAAAACAAAAAAACCCATATTGGGGCTACCACCCCAAGCCTCCACATGCCCCTTCCAGTGAGCCCAACTATTTCTCGCTATGGTGATGAGTACCACTCTAGTCCAATCATCAACAAGGAACTAGAAAATCTTTCTCGACCCATCCTCAGCCGTGTTCTAGGTTGCATCTTTATTCTGCCGCAGTAGGCAAAGGGTGGTGGCAGATGAGTGCATTACTTTGACCGCAAACTCTGCCAGTCTGTTATAGCTACTGTCAAGAACCTTGAATTCAGCCTTGAGGTTTTTGACATTATCCCGCATAGAAATGCAACTTGCATAGGCCTTTCCCATATTGTCCTCTTCTTTGTTATTATTGGCCTTCTCCCCCACCACAGAGGTGATGGTAGGGGACTTAACTTTAGGGTTCTTTTTACGACTGAAGCTTCCCATGTTGCATCTGTTAGTGACATATGATGACACCTTGCTAGACACATTTCCTCTTCTTTTGCTTCCAAAACACTCTTTATCATCAAATTCTAACTCATCATCTTTCTCAATATATCTTTTCCTAGTGGCCTTCTCCTTGATTCTGGGCTTGGAAGAAATTATGTGGGATCTACGAGGCATTTCTCCATGTTTAGTATCAGACCCATCCAAATCAATGTAGTGCTCAGTTTTAACCTTTTTGGTCGTAGTTGGGGCGCAAAGCAGGACTTTTTTTTTTTCTTTCAAGCAGGCTTGGAAGTAGAAGGTGAGGTGGAAGTGAAATGGTGTAGAGTCTTAGGGTTAGCTTAGCTAGGCAAAGTGGGGATGCCCTAGACAGAAATATCTCTTGAAGGGCAGAGAGCCAAGTGGAATTTGAAGAGCCTTAGGATGAGACTCTGGTGTAGGATGGTGTAGTTCTTGTTCTTCTCATGATAATCCCTAATTTTACTCACATTGGCTTCCAGCGAGTGGAGGAGGTAAAACATGAACGAAATCAAATCCCTATGGTGGAGGTGGTTGAGTAGAGGGAAATGATAAAAATAGAGCACCCCAAATCTACCCTCAAGCGTGAAATATTTCATTAAAGCTAGACATACATGTCCCCAGGGTTGAGGGAGTGCTTCTCTGTCATAGCTGCCATGATTCCTGACCAACACCTCATTCTTTTTGAAGAAATGATTGAGGTTTGTTTCATCCATGATCTTGGTGGTATTTTTCCATTTCTTCCCTCTATGGAAAGTCTCGTGGCCTAAGCAATCACTTCCTCATTGACCTCAAAGGAGATGCCACCCATGGTAACGCTTCTATCAGCCCAGCTATTCACAAATTATAGTGAAAATTTTAATCGTAGCCCATCATAGCTTCCATGTATGGGATCATCCCTCCTTCATCAAGTATCATCCAGACCCTAGGATTTTCACAGAACACATTTTCAATCTTATCGGGTTCAACCTGAACCATGTCTCCACCCATATCTGAGTCAGTCCCAGAGTTCTCTAGATTGTTCAGATGTGAAGAAAACTAGAGGAAGTGCTGGTTTTTGAAAATTTAACATTTATGACAAGTAATGCCCACGAAAACGCATAAATTGCACTTAATAAAATATTTGGTCCTTTTACCCAAATCAAACTTATGCCAATAGGGACACACATGAGACACAACCTGCAGTAGTAGATTACAATGATCTGTCATTATTTCCCAAACCCAATGCATGACATTTATGTATTGGGACGTCTTATCAGTCTTATTAGAGCTTGTTTCCATAATGACCATAGGATGACACATTCTCTTTGCAGACATCTCATAATGGGTCGTACAGTCCTTATTAAATCTGGTGCCATGGTGGAAAAAGACTCCATAAGCCATAATAATATTTTTGTCCATCGAGGGTTTAAAATTCAAAGTTCCCACCCAACCCCAGTCATGGGTTGTGGCATACCTCCACTAGCAAAGCATAAAGAGCCACATCATTGACAAGATTTGTTGTGTTCTCTCCCAATGAGGGATTTTGTAACCATTGGTAGGGGTTCCACATCCCTCCAGCAACACATTCTCTTTATTCCCAAACCATCAACAACTAGTGAGTCAGTAACAACATTACCTGTTAGAATGAATTAAAATAACTGAGAGGGGAGGGGTAAATCAGTTATCCTTAGGTCTAGATGTAGCAAATAAAAAATTTCTATATTTCAGATCTACTCGACAATAGTAGCATAAGTCAGCAACTTTAATCATGCGGTTTACTATCTATTGAAATTAGCTTGTAAAAACATAACAGTAAAAAAAACCATAAGCATTCCTACAAGTTGACACAAGTATTTAACATGGAAACCCAATATGGGAAAAACAACCAGTAACATGCAACCAAGTTTTCAATCTTCTAAAGTGAGCTGTGTGAGGAGCGAACCCTGTTAAAGGTTACAATAACACACTACTAGGTGTGACCTAGTTAAAGGATTTAATCACCCTATTAGGAGTGGCTTTGTTAGAGGACTTAGAACATTCAATTTCAATGTCACCTTGTTAGAGGATTTATACAAATGACTGTTAGGTCAACCTTGTAAAAGGATTTTAACTAATACAATGGTTAGAAAGTAATTAGTAGTTGTGATCTGATACATACAACTTACTTTGTAAATTCAGATCCAATTACAGCTCTGATGTTAACTTACTAGATAGCCTGCATTGTCATTTCAACCTTCTGATCTTCTTGGAAATCTGTCAAATAATCACACATGCAACTCTCTGCTTATGTATTCAACCTTCTCTGCTAGATCATGCCAAACAATAAATCAACTATGCAACTCTCTTGCATACACCACACTTCAACATCACATCATGAATAACCCCTTGAGGTTATCATATACCTCTCTGTCTAGGTCAAATAAATCTTTTGCCGCTTAAACAAGATCGTAGATCTTAGGTTAGGTCAGATCCAACAGATCATACCATCATTGCATTACTTTTACTTCTCCAAAGTAGTCTCTAATTAAATCTTGAAACCATGCATTAATTATGGTTACCCATACATTAAATGGCATGGATCAATCTTTAATTAACATTACATTTCCCAATAAAATTAACTAAGTCAGCCAGAGATCTCAAATCTCATCATTAATACAATTACTGTAAGTCAGTCAACATCACTTTTTTCACTTGACAATTTCACTGGTGCTCGACATTGAGAAACTTTTCTCATCACGAATGACTTTTCTAGGCACAAGAAACTTTTCTCGACACAAGCCAAACTTTTCTCGGCACAAGCAACTTTGCTCGGCATAGAACAACAAGAAAAACTATCTTTGAAAGATAAACAACTAATTGTTTTGCCAAAGTGACAACTGAGCAAGTACCCTTTTATTTTCCTTAACTCAACCATTCACTTGGCCTTCTTGTTAAATCTTCTTCATCAACAATAGATATGGTACTCAAAAAGATAACAATAGTCTCACCAGTTAAGGTTTGACAACAATCACAAAATAACAATTGCTTGCAATGTCACTTTCCAACATTACCTTCCCTGTAGGTGTGCTGAATCACAAAGTCCTCTAACCTGGTTATCAGGATGCGGGCATCCCTGATGATGTTACTTATTTTCCAGCTTTCTTTCATAGTGCCTTTCAAGGTTTAGGTTATGAGCATCAAATCTCCTTCAATAATTAGCCTTCTAATACCCATAGTGATAGCATACTTCATTCCCCAGAAAAGTGCCAGAGCCTTCACCATATTGCTGGTGGCCGAGTTAAAATTGTTGGTGTACGCAAGCACCAATTTTAATTAGATATTATATGCAAGGTAGTTAGGTAGTTAAGTTAGACTAATTTATGTCTTTCAAATTGATATTGATAAAGGATAATTAAAAAATTATATTTTTTTAAATTGTACTAAATTGTTTTTTAATAAACCTCTAAAGAATTATTGTATGGTTACTAGTTTACTTTAGTTTATTTCTCATTGTGAAAATATAAGTACTAATTTTATAAGCCTTTATTTCTCATTGTGAAAATGTAAGTACTAATTTTGTAAATCTCTATTTCTCATTGTGAAAATGTATGTACCAATTTTATAAAATAACGTTTAGGCAATATAAATTTAAATAGATTATTATACTTTAATTTATTTTATGAAAGTGTGATTTAAATTATTTTTAAATAACTTGATTTATTAATTTAAGATTATTATTTAGAAATAATTAGAATGTTAAAATATTATTATATTCTTTTTATAGGATAACGTTTAGCTAGTGCAACTTTTGAATAACGTTTATAGAGGTAAACTAATTATTAATTAGTTCTTATATTTATAGTTTGTTTGGTTGTAAATTTATTAATTGAACATGCTAGATTAGGTATTGGATTTTATTTTATTGAGGTTTATTTAATTGGTTATTAATTTACTTTAGTTTATTTCTCATTGTGAAAATGTGAAAATTAGTCTGAATAGATAAAATGAAAGAGATCTCGAACCCAACATCAAAATAACATCAAGTCTAAAAAGACAAATCAGAGAGAATTCACTAGCAGTGAATTCCAGAAGCTAAACTAATAGAAACTAAACCAGAAATAGAACCAACAAAAAAAAATGCAGAATCAACGCCCAAGACCAGTATGAAGCATCAAGTTGAGCTAATGTGAAAATTGTTAATGTGATTTACATTAACAATTTATATATCATATGTACCCCAAAAATCTGGCCAAAAAAATATAATATGGAGGAAACCTCCAAAAAAATGGGTCCTATTATAACACCAAACCAATTCAACCAATAAATAAGTAATTTCTATAATATATGAAATTAATAAATTTAAATATCTTAACTTTAGAAATATTTGAATTATGAAAAAAAATAGTTACTTATTATTGGTGCAAAAAAATCACTAATTGTCTAAAAAAAAGTAAATAATGACATTGTGGTGCTAACATAAAAAGATATGTACTGTTTTTCACTTTGGAGTATTGTCCCCCCTTATTGTCATTGTAGTTGAAATAATTATTTTCTTTCATTGGTTATAAAATTATATAATTTAGTATTTTTAAATTGATGGGCATCAACAACTCCACCCCATGCTCCCATTATAGTTATGTCTCTTGTTGTAATGTTGATGCAATTAGTTAATATAACATTAAAGCTAGAAATCAACCTTAATTTAGTAAATAGTAATATTGATCAATTATTCATTAACTACATTTCATCTAAATTTATATTTAATTTATAATAGTATTTTTTGATATCTTGTATTGAATTTATCTATATAGTGTTTTTCTATTCTAAGAGCTAACAAGTACAATAGAGTTGCTAAAATTGTCATTTGTTTGAAGGTTGGTTAATTACTTTTGTATAAGCTTTAGATAAAAAAGAACATCTTGTTTTATATTTGATAGTATATTGTATAAGCTTTAGAGAAGAAATTGTGTAGTATGTTACCTTTTTTCATTGATGGTTAACTTCTTATGCACAATTATAACTAGCACTTACACCCAAAAGAGGTGCAAGGGATTCGCCAATAGGAATATATCTGTAAGTATTTTATAAATTGGATGTTTATTTTTGTATATACTCATATACGTGTTTTTTGTAATAGTTGATCATTGTATAATGTAAGATTTGCAAACTGTATACTTATTTTTGAAGTGAAAAATTTGAAACATTTACATATTATCTCTTTGAAGCAGAATAAAATAATGTATACATAGTATGAGCTTGACTTAGAAACTATACATTTGATTCTTGATAGCAACATTACATGTATTCAAATACCATTTGCATGATTAATATATGTCTTAGTGCACACACATTAATCTCATTTTTTTTGATCTTTTGAGACACCTTGGCCAAAAACATTCTAATGTGGCATCATATTTGATGGTATGGTGCTAAAACATTAGTTATAAGTAGTGAAATTTTCAAGTAAGTTGTTTCAAAAATGTTGGAGTGATTTGAAAGCTCCACGTAAGATTTTGAGAAACACATAGTTAGGATGCTCTAATATTGGGTCCTCTCTCGTTCTTGGTTTTGCACATTCTTGTTGTTAATTTACAATTCTCCATGATTTATAATGTCACCATATTTCATATATTTCATGATTAGATGTCACTTCCATGCTATACTTATCTTCCCTACTAGATTATATGTTTATGCTTAAATATCATTTTTATGCCCTACAATTCAGTAATCTTTAGGATGCTTACACATTTTAATCTTATGATAACATATCACACGATCTTTATCTATGCATTCATGTATGATTTCATGCTTATTAAAGATTTATATTATGATATAAATTTCTTCATCACCTTTATTCTTTATTATGATGTGATCATAGAAACCTTACCATGCCATTAACATTTTTACCATTATGTTGTCATTTTTATGTTGAAATTTATGTATCATTCTTCTAGTGCTATCTTGTTGTTTGAAATGACACTGGGGCATCATGTAACTTCTTTGTGTATATGCACATACATCTTAATCCATTAGATTGTTGTTGTTATCAATATCATTGTTTGTGCATCAATTTTTATTTCTTCTCTTACATACTTTGTATCTAACCAATTTATAGGGGTTCATATGTCACTAATGTTTCTTTATGATTAAGATTTTATATAGTATATTGTGCTAGATAGAAGCACAACACCTTATCTAATAAGAATTATATTTTTCTATAATGATAATCTTACATAAAAAATCAAACCTCATTATTACACTACGTGGATGAAATTTTGAAATGTACAATCATACCAGATTTACATGCACATGAAAGTAGAGGCAAAGTGTAATGGTGAAATTAAAACAAAATCCATTTATCATTTATTTTTTTGCCTATCTAAATGGGAATGTCTTAGTGCATTAACATATTGACAAGTAACATACTCGTATAGTGAGTTTGCCTCCAAATGGTCCAGATTAATAAAGATTTTAAATTTAATTTCCAATTAACTTTCTTAACTAACACACATTTACATAACATATTGCTATACATTATAAGACGTTATTTATGTGTTATGGCATGCATAGTAATCTTAAATTGAAGTCATATAATTTGACTTCTAAAAAAGAATAGGATAGAAAATATAACTTTTATAAAGCAAGTTTATAATATTTTAAATTCCCCAAATTATGTTCTATACTTTATGGATATATCTAGATATATATTATATTTATTTATTTCAACATTTTCTTGAGAAACATCAGTTTTTGTAAAGATAGATGAAAATTCTTCTCACATTATTATATCAATCTTGATCTTTCACATGTATATCTTTCAAACCTTAAATTCATATACAAATATTGTGAATGTATGGTCATATCTTCTACTTAGCAATTTTTATAGTTTTAATGAAAAATTCTAACTTATGTTCCTTGTGAATAGATTATTGCATCCAATGAGATCACTATTTGTGTAGGCTCTCTCAAAGCCACATGTCATTAGTTTAAATTAGATCAAATTTTAGATTTATTTATATACATTAATTGTCTTGATATAGGTGTGAGAAGTTGTTTTCACTACTCTATCTTCCTTAGGGTAGTAACAAGAGGAACACCATCTATATGAAATGGGGAAAACATATAGTTTGGTTAAAATATTGAATTTTACAATATAGAATGGAAAATACCCTAAAGAAATATTAGTCACATCTATTTATACAATGTTATTTATTAAAAAAATTATAATCTAATATTTTAGTGGAATATTAATTTTGTGTGCATTCAATTGTTTACAAAATATATATTATGCATAAGACTTTGTATATCTCATGCCATCATCTTCACCAGTTGTGTTTAACCGATTGAACTACAACCCCTTAATTATTTATTAATATTATTTTAAAAATATAACCATTCAACCTTAATTTGATAAATAATAACTAATATTCAATAATTATCTATTAATTATTTATTTTCTAGATTTATATTTACATTAGATAAATAAATTATACAAATGTACTCTTGACTTAAAGTAAATCAAATTTCTTCCCCTTATCCATAAAACAAACATTTTGAGAGCATTCTTCTTTTTCTTTTCCTTCAATGAAAGTTGTGTGGATGTCATGAGGAGCTGACAAGCTGTTTCAATATTCTCAGGCTCACAAGAGGCAGGAACTTCGGTGACCTTGGAATCACAACAACAATATTGAATCTTGATCAAAACAAAAGACATCCAGGAAGGATGGAGATAAAGAGGGCTTATGGAGGATTCCTGCGTAGTTTTTTTTCGGATGTAGTATTGGCAAGATGTTGTTTGATGTAATTAGACTTTAGTTATAGGTTGTATGGGCTATGACCAGAAGTTTGGTTTTATTGTTGGTTCTTTCCTCCCGATATGCTTTTGAACTGAGATTGATGTACTTTTATTATAATTAATAAATATCATCTCCCCTAGAGCCCCTTATCCATAAATATCAAATTTCATCCTTCCAAACCAACCTTATATATTGTATTATTTAAATCATCTCAAATCTATCCATTTTAAGCGAGAGGATTATAACAAGAATTGAATTATTACATTTTGGAATATTTAAGTAAAGTTTAAGATGACATTTTCATATCAGACATTATTCCATAAATTATTTCTCATCCAGTCATTGTTTTGTATTCCTTCATATTTCATTAATATATAAATTTGTGTTTCATCGGTGTTTCAAGCTTGGTACCACTCCAAAATGAACAAAATTTCATTGAAATAGCATAGAAAATATGTGGTTGTTGATGGGTTCTTTTATTGTACTAGTTATATTACTATCCCTGGCTTATCGTCTTACCATTCTCTTCTATTCTTTCTATCTCTAATTATTTGTTGTAGGTCCAACAAGTGCCACATAGTGGCTAAGTATTTGCCTAATAATTAATAATATTAACTATAATTTAATTAAGTATAATAAATTTTATTAAACTAATTTAATAATAATAAGTTCTAAACTATAAAATAATTTTACCAAATTTAGTAAGGATAATTAATCTACAATAATAATATATATTTTTAATTATAATAAAAGAATTATAATTAGGATTTATTTCATCTAATGCAAGATAGCTAACTAAAATTAAAATGATACATGATTTTTTATTCTAATAAAATTTTGTAACTTAAAAATTTCACATGTATACTTTAGAAAAAAAATTAGAAAATTCAAAAGTAAAAAATATTTAATTTTAATTTATTGATATAGTTTGTTTTAATAACTAAATACTAATAATGCCAACTTATTTAACTAATTAATTATAATTAGTTGATATAGTTTATTATTGTCTAATTTTATAGAAGTTTTCATAATTTTCGTAGTGCATCCTAAAAATCCACCTTGAAAATTATAATGGACTTATTGTTTCCTTAAATCCGTGCAATAAGACCCCAAACCAATTAGCCAATCAGTTTCAAGAAATATATTTTTCATATTTTTTTACTTAAATATTTATCACGTATACTTCAGAAAAATTTAAATAGAAATTGAAAAATAAAAATAGTTGATTGTAATTGGTTGAAATGAGTTTTTTAATCACTCCTTAAAAAAACTCATTGCAATAGTATCTAGCCTAACGACAAATACTAATAACATTTGTATTGTCTTGAAGTCCATTAAAATACATTCATTCGTTATTAGAATTCATGTTTTTAACAATAATATTATTACACAACACAATTTCATTCTAAAACATATATATAAAGTTGTAACTTAAATACAATTTTGCATCCTATACCATTTCCTTTCCAATTTCAAATGTAATGACGCCCAAATCCAAAATCCAATTCCAAAATTTTAATTACAAAATATTAACTCTAAGATTGAAAAAAAATCCATGTTTTTAAAATGGTGATGGAGGTTTTCCCATGAAAATGCAACTGTTTCGATTGTCAAAGACAATGAATGTTCTACCGTGAATCTTCATGTGATACTTCTTTTGTCATTTTCATGACTGCTTGCAACTCTGAAAATTACTTCTCGAGTGAGTATCATGTAATTGTTGTAAGTTTTGTAATTATTATTTTAACATAATAGGAATTAATGAGAATTCTCTTTCTGCAATCAAATTTTGTACATTATTTATCTTAATAGAAAATTTCAATATACAATGGATTGGTAAAATTTTGTTTTGATGTAATGTATGGTAGTTAAGTATAAGAAATTATATAGTTATAATTATGAGATTCTAAGTATAAGTTTAATTATTGAAATATAGACCTAAATATGTGTTTTCTTTTAAAGTGTGAACTTTTGCTTTGTTTCCAATACATTGGTATAAACCTTTCTACCACTTTTTAAAATCTATACAAATGTAAAATTTCTTTGACTAGATTTCTTTGGTATTAGTTTTAACCCTTTTCAATTTACATAGTTTTATTTTATATAACCTTATCAAACCCTTTATATGTATATAATTGATTCTTAGAAAATTATGCATGTTGATTTTTTTCATCTTACATATTATTATACATTATGGACTCATTGTATATATAATGTAAAAGATATTAAAGAGATTCATATAGAGAACACACTATGTTTTACATCTTTGCATGTATGTGCAAATATATTATTTATGTATACATAATTGAGGTGTGTATATCTAGTCAAGATAGTAACTATTATAGCATGCGAGTAGTGACAATTTTTTAGGGATCACTTCTACGAAAGTTGTATTTACTAAATTCTAAAATATACTATTTTATTTCTTTTTAATTATTGTATTAATAAACCTTAAGTATGTACCCTCCTAGATCTTAGTTTTGCCTAAATAAGAGGAAGCACACTCTCCAAACAATCTACTATAGTCCAATCACAATCCATTCCTCTTAGTTCAGGTTGAAATCCATTCTTGGATCTAAATATTGAGAGTTTCCTGAGTTATGTGCATTTGCAAATTATTAGAGCAAACAAATGGTTATATTATTAAGAAGGATTTGTGGTTTTCTTCTAGTTTTGTGTTATTTGATTGAATATTTGAAAGATTACACAATTTAATTGGTAAAAAATTTAGCAGTTTTTATTATGAATTATAGAAATATCATTCAAAATTTTAACATTGTAGGTATTCTTTCTCCCTTCAAGTTTTGAATTTTTTTTTAAATCATACGAATCTAACTCTAATTGTAAAAATGTGAGCCATTGTGAAAAATATTTGTAAGTCGTGCAAGTCTTCCACATAAATAATCATCAAATTTTATAATTCAGAAAAATAAATAAATCATTGACCATGGATGGGCATTCCGTATAAGATAAGCCCTCCACCCAAAAATATTATCTGCATTTCCGATCATTTCACAATGGCCACATATGTAATTCTCTAGTCATCATAGTTTCAAAATAAAATAAAAAAATCAAATTACTGTTTACGAGAACGAGGCATAAGAATAAGCCTTCAACCCCCAAACACTATCTGCAATTCCCTCCTCCATTCGCAATGGCCATCTCTTCACTGAACTTGTGTGTGGTTTTCATTTCTCTTATTCTTATCTTCTTCGCCTGCCCAGACCTCTCTCTTTCTCCTTCTCTTTCCCATCGATGTCCTTCTCATGAATCTCATGCCCTTGTTCGCTTCAAAGCGGGATTCAATTGCTCTAACTACTCATTTAATTCATGGTTAAATGGAACCGATTGTTGTGCATGGGAGGGCATATCCTGCGACAATCACACCAACCATGTCATTTCTGTTAAACTATATTACCTTGAAAGCTTCTTCAACGGTTTGATATCTAAAAGCTTGTGCCCGGTTTGATATCTAAAAGCTTGTGCCAACTTTGATTTCTCAAATCACTGGTTATACAAGGATTTAGAGGTACCAAAATTCTTTTACCCTATTTGGGAAATCTCTCTTATATGGAATCCTTATATTTATATGGTACTAAATTGAGTGGGATGAATATTCCATCTTCTCATCATATTTGTAATGATAGACCCATGTGATAGATTCATCCAAGTTATCCCCGTAGGGAACATTCAATCCATCCTCTATACCAAGAAATTTGGTGAGGAATTGTGGACCTCTCCTTGTCATACTCCATCTCAATTGATGATCTTCCCACTCCCATCCCCATAGAATGAAGAGACATCTAGGAGGCCCTCCATAGATGTTTTGTCTTGGGCCAGATCCAAATCCATAAAAAGGTTTTCTAGCGCTCATGACCGCTGCAATATCCCAGGGCAGCGGGGTGGTAAGGTTAGCATCAATGTTGATGATAACATTGTGAAGACCCACCAAATAATGTTATGAAAACAAGTGACTGCAATTTTCCTCTGCCAAAGTTTTTGTAGAACTAGCAACCAAGATACTAGCCACAAAACCAGCACATATGTGTGATAATACTCTGTATATGTGATTTGTGCTTATGAATTTGAGTATGAGCACTTTCCTCATTGCATGTATCACCAGACGATGCTAGAAATTGCATACTTCCATAAGCTGAGTGGTGGTGATGGGAGTGTCGAAGGAAATCTTCTCAAGATCATATTTGAGTTTGATAGGAGTGTCCATCTTCCAATTTCTACAACCTCTACAATGCTCTGCTATGCTCAAAGACAGACCAACTTTGTAAAACTCCAGATATGAAATCAAGAAGGAGCCTAAAATCTATCTTAAATTTGCATGCCAACCCACATGCCAAACCTTCCCACTTGCTATTATCTATCACATCACCACCAATTGCAAACTACTTGTGTACCACCCTAGTCCTTTGGCATGTCATCAAGGATATTCAAAGAAATGGCAATTTTCAATTTTGGAGATATCTAATAATTATCTCCTAAAAGAATTCCCAATTATTTATGAGATAAAGGTTATATGTTTCACTAAAAAAGGAGAGAAAAGAAGAGCCTCCACAAATGCCCTAGGACAATCATCCTTTCTATTAGAAGAAATGTAAAGGAGTTGAAGAGTAAATGCAGCCCACTAGACACTTATTAAGTAAGATGTGACTGAATAGCTCCTGCAAGCTAGTTGCCTTAACCAAGTACCTCCTTCGGGACTCCAACGGCCATACTCAGTAGAGGAGGAAAAATCTTCATAAATTCCAACACGACATGAAGTGACCTTTCCCTACGATTGAATTCTTCCTTCAGGTGATCGTTAAGGAAAGTTAGTAGTTGACATATTAATGAGAATGTGATTACATTTTCTTACCTGTCCAATGTACCTTAGGTTTTCTCCCAAGACAGATTTTTTAGCCATTTCATCAGCCATGTGGTTCCCTTCACAATATATGTGGTTAGCCATTGTAGATTCAATCTTTTTCATTAAGTTTAAAATAAATTCTAGAGTCGCTTGTAATTTCCAATTTGTCGTAAAACTTGTTCTAACTGCATTGATTGTAACCATGGAATCCCCTTCAATCTCCAATTTCTTCAGACCTAGTTCATATGAAAGAGAAAAACCACACAACAGTGCTTTGAACTCAGCCATATTGCTTGTATCAATTTATGAAGGTCTTGGCAATTTAGCCAAAAGTGTAACATCATAGTACTGACTAATGTAGCCCGCCCCTGAAGGGCCTAGATTACCTTTTGAGGCTATTAGAATAATTTAGGGGGGGGGGGGGGGGGGTGAATCAGTGGCCTCAAAAATTAATCCAAAATTTTTTCTAGTTATCTTTCAGTCCTACAAGATGAATGCCTTTAAGTAATCTTATCAAATATATACTGCTCGGTGAATATACTGTTTATCCTTTTCTTAACCTTTACTGAGTAGCAACAATTTAAACTAGTGATTACCGACCAATCGAGTTTTAGTAATATGTAAAGAAAAACATCAAAGCAATGAACCATATACACATTTGACGCATGGATTTTTAACGTGGAAACCCTGTTAAGGGAAAAATCGCTTGGGACTGGTAAGCCAAAATTTTCACTCTTTTGAAGTGAGCTCAGTGAAGAGCTAGCCCTGTTAAAGGTTAAAAACACACTGTTAAGTGAGACCTTGTTAGGGGATTCAAAACCAACAGTTTTTCATTTAACCTAGCATTCACTATGTTGTCAATATGAAAACCTTTTGATACTCCTTAGGATGTATCTCAATATAATAAGGATGGTTAAATCCCACTCGGTTAAGAGATTTTTTGATTCAATGGTTAAACTAAAATAGTAAATGATCTATTCAATAATACAACTTTACTTTGCAGATTTTCAGATCTATTGTAAGTTTATAATACCTCTCTGATCAATATTCTCTTTAATTCCTTTGCTTCCCTCTTTCTTCTTTCTGCTCGGTCAATGTTGTTGCTTCTCTATTGCTTGGTGTCTATAGAATTCTTAGCTCTGTTCTTTAGCTTGTATGATCAGATCTACATGAATACTTCTTTCTTCATCAGAATTATATTTAGCATTCCTCTTTTTTCATAATGAATTACTTGTCTTCTTATATAGACATGATTTCACTATTTAATCTCCCTATCTTTCTTGTTCTTGGTGGTGATCACTTTCTTGATCCGCAATTCTTGGTGTTCTTTCTTTAATGCATAAAGCTTAATTTTAGTTTTATCCCTTAGATTTCTTCTTAACAACTAGGAATAAAACTAGCTTTAAATCTCCTTCTTATCCTTAGCTTAACTGATCGATGAAAACAAAGTAGTTGATCAGTAACTCTAAATATAGCTCTGCCAGCTAAGTTGTTTTGTCTTTTTCTAACTTCAATTCTCATCGGTCAACACTTCAGTTGTGGTCGATGACTACTGCAGGTAGCTCAGGAATCAACTTCAATTCAGTTTAGTGACAATTGTAGTTAGCTCGGTAATGCTTTCTCGGGTATCACTTGCTCGGGTAACATTGTCCATCGATTAACACTGTGAAATTTTGTGCTCGGGGTTCACTGTTTGTCAGGGTTTACTGTCACTTAGTGTATACCTTTACCGATGAAAAAAACTTTGTCTCTTTAGATATTAAAGTGTTTTGACACTATGTGTATGAGAAGTCATAACATATTAGGTTGACATCAATGACAATACAATGCATTAACTGATTTAATGTCTTGCATTTACTTTCTACAGCTCAGTGATCATCAACTTTATCATCTTCAAACATTCAATCAGTTATAGTTCATCAGAGGCTCCATCAAAATTCAATTTAAACCATCCTGGAGCAAGAGGCAACCAAGTACAATTAGCTCTGAGATTTTCATTTTCTTTCAAACCTCTACCTAGAATGGGGGGGTTTAAGCCCAAACCAATTTTTTATCATTTTATCATCCTGGCTGGTATAGAACTTATGTTATGCATTCTGTATTTGGATGCGAGCATTCATAACCTCCACTATAGAAGCTTCTAATCAATTTAGAATTGATGATTTATCAAGTGCTATATCTTGGAATATTCTTCAATTTCTTTCTTTCCATAACTCCCACACTAAAATGGATGGAGTTATGATCCATAGATTACAACATAGACTATCTTTGAAGAGATATGACCAAGAGGTGAATAAGGAAAGGATTTTGTTTGGTAGAGAAGAATACCAACCTATTTTTGCACATATCCATTGCCAGCATTCTTATGCAAAGACACATGCTAGCATTAGATGATTTGTATCATCTTCACTATTGTAATAGAGAGAGCATCTAGAAGGACCCCTATATCCATTTTCAAAAACCAATTAGCAGTTAGAATTCTACCTTGAATTTGTGCCCAAGAGAATAGCCTAGCTTTGGGAAGACAAACTTTATTCTAGCATAACTGATTGTAGAATTGAGATTGATTCTAGGAGGAAGTATGTGACACAATTCTATAACCATCTTTCACCTTGTATTCCCATATTTTAGAACCATTCCAAATGATTTCATCATGACCCTGTTTGATCAAGAAGAATCTTTCTTCCAATAATTTCCTCAATTGCTAAAGTTCCAAAGGATCTATTCCAAGCTATGCAAATTGCCTCCACTGCCAAGAGTCATCTACCAAATTCTGAGAGCCAAAAATAATGTAGTCTTTTACCAAAGGTCCCCAAACGTCAGTGCAAATTTTTCTGATGCTATTTTGGCCCAACATCCGAAAACTGCTAGGGAAGCTGCCCCATGAATCTTCCCAAAATCTGGCTATGGAGCCATCCTTGATGTTCTAAATGTTTTCCTTAATGATATCTCTTGATTTATATATGAAATTCCAAACCCTGGAACCTCTAGGAAGATCTTTGATTCTTATCACCTCTACATCCTCTGTGTGGTGAAAGTATTTACCTCTAATTATTCTTACCCATTTGAGATTCTTTTCCTTCAAAAATTTCCAATAAAGCTTCGCTCCTAGAGCCTGGTTCTACCAAAGCTGATTTTTGATTCTAGTACCTGCAACCTCTACTGGTTGGCAGATCTTTTCCCAAGAAATGAGAGAAAATTTCCTTTTAGTGTCAGTTCCTTGTCAAAAAAAATTCTTATTTTTTTGACCATATCCATGTAGCATCCCGTGGGTAGTGAAAGGCAGGACATTAGATATATGGGGATTTTTGCCAATGTTGCTATAATTAACACCACCCTACCAGCCCACAAAAGCCATTTAGATTTCCAAGAGTCCATTTTCCTATCCATTCTCTCACCAATAGGTTTCCAAGAAGAATCTATCCTCAAAACCTTGTCAATTGGGATGCCAAGCTAAGAACATGGGAGGAAACCAATCTTGTATGTCAGCACCTTTTCTATCTTCTGCTGAATTTTCTTTTTAGTGTGAAAGAAGAAGATTAAATATTTATCTTTTTTTTCCACTTGTCCTGAGGCTAAAACATAAGAATCTAGGACTTTTTTAATGGAAAAAGCCTCCTTAATGGTACCTTCCCCAAAAAGAAGAATGTCATCTGCAAATTTTTGGTGAGTGATTGCCTTCATTGAGGAAGTGATTTCCACACCCTGAATTGAACCTTGATTCTATAGACTAATGAATCTGCACCCCAAAGTTTCTGCCATAATGATAAATAAAAAGGGAGATAGGGGATCTCCTTGTCTAATTCTGTTAGATATTTCAAAGAAGCCAAAGGGAGATCCATTTACAAGTATCAAGAATTTTGTGGTTGATATACAATAATAAATTAGATTAATCCATGCTTTAGAAAAGACAAATTTCTCCATACATTTGGCCAAGAATCTCCAATCTACCTTTTCATATACCTTCTTGATATCCAATTTGATTATCATACTAGGATGCTTATTATATTGGATTGAATGAGTGGCTTCCTGGGCTATAATGATGTGATGACATGTAACTGATTGAATGTTTGACAATGTTAAGTTGAAGATAATGCAAGGCATTAAATAAGTTAATGTATTGTATTTTCAATGATGTCAACTTGATAACATCTGTACAGTCATGTACATAATGCCAAAGACTTCAGAGAATCAATGGAACAAAGGTTATTCTTTCAGAAATGCATAAAAGTCAAGTATTCACTTAGTGACAAAAAACACTAACAGAGTGCACACCGATGGTCAGAGAAAAGAAGTACAGTCATAGTAATACCCGACGATCAGAAGCATAGTGTTCCCCGACAAAGCAAAGCCATAATGATGCCTAAAAAGAAAAGTTAGAAGGTTTCCCAACAAGTAAAATTCCAATGATGCCCGATGGACGGAGATCACAAAGCTAACTAGAGTCTCACCAATGGAACTGTCAGTTGTCACTGACAACTAATTGTAGTGGTGACTGACGGAACAAAAAGTTTAGAAAATGAAAAAATATCTAGTTGGTAGAGCTAAAAATAGACCTAACTGGTTGTCTACTTTGTTTTATTCAACTAGAGATAAGTGATTGATTTAAAGCTGATTTGTACAGTTGGCAAGACGATATCTACGAGACAAATCAGGAGTTATGCTTTAAATATAATTGGCCAGATTGTTTTTCATGCCAAGAATCAAAAAATAGTGAATATCATGTCTGTATAAGAGACAAGCTTAATTCATTTACAAATGGGATTAAGGGGAGTGAATAGAAAGAGGATGCTGAAGAGAAACTGATAAAGAATAACTTCATGTAATCCTTATCAAACAAGCTGAAGGAGAGCTAAGGAATTTTGCAGACAGTGATGAATAGTGAAGCACAACATCACAAAGTAGAAAGTATGGAGCACAAAGGATTGAATTGATACATTGATTAGAGAGGTAATGTACTTAAATAGATCTAAAAATCTGCAATTCAAAGTTGCAATATGAATAGGTTATAGTGTTTTAGTTTAACCATTGAAGCATCAAGTCTCTTAACCGAGTAGGACTTAATAGTCTTCTATATATTGAGGTACATCTCAAGGAGTGCCAAAAAGGTTGATTCATGAAAGTAGCATTGGACTTTCCTTATACCTATTAACAGTCTAAGAAGGAGGCTGATTCAAGGATGATAGCAATAGATGCCCGATACTAAGTGACAATCTCTATGTATAAAATCCTCTAACAAGGTCACACTTAACAGTGTGTTTGTAACCTGAAGACTTCTATTAACAACATGCAACTTATGGTCCTGGAAGCTGAAGAAATGGTTAAAGAAATGTAACTGTTTTCTTTTCTCTGCTTGTCCTGTTTGTTACCTTTTTGCTGTCCCTGTTGTTTCCAGCTTTATCTTTGGGACTTGTTGTCTGTTCGATTAGTAGTGTTGCTGTCCCTCTCTGTCCTGTTGCTACGGCAAAGTTTTTTTTCATGCTTTTTAAACTGTGTATCTTTTAACTAGGTTGCAGGTCCTTGTAAAACCTGCTGAACTCTCTTTTTTTTTGTTAAAGGTTTCGGGTCCTTGTAAAACCTGTTTTTATTAATCAGAACAGTGTGTTTCTAACCTTTAACAGGGTTTTCTCCTAATAGGGCTCACTTCAGAAGAGTGAAAATTTTGGGTACCGGTCCAAGTGGTTTTTCCCTTAACATGGTTTCCACATTAAAATTCATGTGTTATGTGTGTATGATTCATTTCTTTACTGTTTTGTATCTTACATAGCTAACTCTAGATTGATCAGTATACTTTGCTTATTTACTTAGTTTCAGTGAATAGTTATACTGCTTATTGGTAATCAAGAAAGAATAAGGATTGATAGAGCAAACTGAAAGACAATTAATCATTATTAGTATTTCATGGCATGCATCTTGTAGAGACATAATAATATGAGGTTTATTGATTGGTGGTTAACATTTGAAGGATAAATTTTTGAGGCCACTTATTCACCCCCCCCCCCTCTTAGTTATTACTAACAATTGGTATCAGAGCTTGTGTGCTTAGAAAGGAAGGTTTCAAGACCTAAGTCAATATCACAAGATGAATAGATGAGATGTTCCCAAATTGAACAAAGACAACTTTGCTTCATGACAAAGCAGGATAAGACTCCATTTATCAGGTATTGGTAATGATGTTACTCAATTCCTAGATACTAAATATGCGTTGCCCACAGGATCATTAACAGTAGATCAATTGAGAGAGAAGCATGAACACAATTGCATGGTCATAGAGATTTCTTCCTCACTCTCTGATGCTCAATTTGAAGATGTCAAGGATTGTAAAACTGAAAAGAAGATGTGGGACAAACTGAAGCTTGTACATGGAGGTGATACAAATGTTCTGAGAGCCAAGGCAGAAAGCCTTAGAGGAAAATTTGATGATCTCAAAATGAAAGAAGGAGAAAAAATCACATAGTACATCACAAGAATAAAAGTAGTCAATGCTATATGAGGAGTTGGAGGTACACTTGAAGAGGAGACAGTGGTAAGTAAAATCCTAAGAACCTTACTACCTGTATATGCTATTAGAGTTTGTGTGATTCAAGAAATGAGAGCAGTAGAAAACAATACAGTTACTCTTGATAGTTTAATTGGTAGACTGATTTCATTTGAGATGAATAACTTTGATAATAGTGTCTTACCAAACTTAGAGTCTACATTTAAGTCTTCTATGAGAATAATAAAATCAAGTCATAGACACATATCTAGAAGAGATAGTGAAAGTGAAAGTGAAGAAGAAGATTTAGATGAAATAGAAGCACTTATGGCTAGAAGAATGTAGAGAGGCAAAGGTAAATACAAAGGCAAGTTACCACTTGTATGCTTTAATTGTAAAGAGATTGGACACTTTGTTGAAAGATGTGCTAACAGAAGAATATATGATAGATCTTTTGAGAAGAAATCTGACAGAGGTGATAACAAAGATTACAAAAGTTACCAACAATCAGAAAGAAGAGATACTTGGGAATACAAGGACAAAGGAAAGAAATCTAGCTACCTAGCTTCTTGCAAAGATGAAGATACTGATATGAGCAAAATTATGCAGACAACAAAATCACGAATCAAACTGCGAAAGCCTGTCTTCAAAAAGCTAGAGCAAACTGACCTTGGTTTTTATGAACAGAGCAAGGCATTGAAAGAGGATACCAGTGATACTAGTTACTCTGGCTACTATTTTAATTGTTGGTTATATGGTCATCGATTGGTGGATTACCATCAAAAGAATGTGAAATCTCCAAGCCCTAACTACGATCACCTAAAAGCTTTTATAGCCAAGCAGAAGTTGAGAAGCCTGGATGAAAGCCGGGAATCTAAAGAGGTTTTGAACCACAAAAAGATAGATCTCTTGGTAAATAAACCTACCTTGGGATCTAGGGTTTACACAGATAAGAAATCAAAAGAATGCACTACTACTCAGCTTCCAAAAATCTTCACTATAAAGGATTTGGATAGTCAGTTGAATCATTTTGCTAAAATGAAGTATGAATTGTAGAATTCATGCACCCCCAAGATTGTGAGGGCCCTAAAACCTAGAGCTAAACTGGATAAGAAATCCAATGATCCCCATTCTGCCTTGGGGAGTGGGGGATTTTCAGTGGCCTAGGTTGATCCTGGGGTTGCAAGGCTGAAAGTACATGAATGGCAAGAGGTAAAAGGAAATTAGAAGGTAAGATCACACACCATGGAGAGAGTGGAGATTCCTCTGATAAATCCATTTGATTCACTAAGATTAGAGAAGGTCTCTGCAAACACTAGCTCATATTCTTCCCCCCATATTCACAAAGGGGTTCTGGGAAGGAAGGGAAACTCCAGGGATGAGCATCACAAGCACACCAAGCCCACTGGATCAAAACCAGTTCATATCCCCCTCCCTTTATTAAAACCCTAAGTACCGGATCAGGGTCTGTTGATGCAGGGGAGAATATTGAGAATCATATTTCAATGCCTCTTACACACAATGATAGGTATTACTCTCCCCCTCACTATCGATTGGCTGGTAAACATCTAATGCATAAGCCCAATCCCACAAATGGTGAAGCAAAGGGTTCTCAATTAAAGGTATCTAACCCTATTTATACTCTACCACACAGGCAAAAAAGTAATCATTTGCCTGTTCATAATAAAGATAGGATATTTTCTAATTATGAATCTAACAAAATAATCCTAGAGAACGAATCTATAGTACAAAATCAGAAATATTTTGTAGAAGAAGGTCTTATTGTTTGTTGGAAAGGAGTTGGAGCGAGTATACAAGACATCACTAAAGCCTTGAAATAAATGCTCCCCTGCAAGGTAAGTATCACTGCCCTCATAGATTTTTTCTTCCTAATAGATTGCAAGAAATCAGAAACTAAAAAGGTAATATTAGAAAATCTTAATTTAAAATTCAGGCATGAATCCTTTTTTGTAACTAATTGGGTGCCTCTATTCAATCCTTTATATTTAGGAAACTTTGAAGTAGAAAAAGCTATTTCACCTAGGAACTTACCAATAGAACTTTCTAACTTAGATTCAGTTTCCAAAATAGGTAACAAAATAAGAATTTGTGAAACTATGCCAAACAAATCTGAGAAAATTATCATTGTTAAGATGAATATACATCAGCATTTCATTCCTGATTTTTGTCTATGTTTTAATTCTAATACAATTATCATTTATCCAACAATCATTGAAAATTTCCTAGAAACTAATGATAATATCCTCCATCTAAACTATACTATGAAACCTAAAAAATTAACTAATCTCCTAGATAGGAGTTTGGATGTAAACATCAACTTTCATTCAAGTACATCAACTTTCATTCAAGTAAAGGGGGATTTACTATAACTAATGTTGGGGAAATCTCCACAGAAATATTACCTTCCCCACAAATCACTAAACCCCCTTGCAAGTCTAATGAGGTAGCTGAGGCAATTAGCAGTCAAGTATTGGTTGTTGAGGAACCTCCATTATTAATTATGGAGAATCATGCCCCCCATAATATACCTGCTGAAATCAGCAAGCATGAACCGTTGATTGTAAAACAAGATAACCTAGATTTTGAAAGGAATGAAACCCATTCAGAATCTAAAGTTAGGCTCCAGTCCCTTGGATTGGTAGCCTAGCCTGTTCCTTTAAGTCATTCCACTCAGGCCCCTAACTGCTTAGAGGATAAACCAGTATCCTCTCAAAATTCTAATCCTCCAGTTGCATCACCACAAGGAAACCCCTCTGAAGATGAAAAATGCACCAGGGGAGTTAAAATTATAACAGATTATATAGGGGAAACCTTAACAGATGAACTAGTGGACCCATTGATAAATGAAATCTATGATGAAGAGGAACTAAGATATCAAAAGGATGTCCTAATTAGAGAAATTATGTCACTTAGAAACTCTACAGAGGATAATGGCGCTTCATTAGTAAGCCAACAAGAGGATGAGGAACCAATAAACATGACCCCTGTAGAACTGGAAACTCCTTAAAAACCCCACCTCAATGATTTGGATATGATGATTGTATCTTATGGTCAAGAGACTATTGATGCTGAAGATTCACTCATTGAGCCAGAAAGAGGGTATGGAAAAGAAGTTCCTACAGAGTTCCTAGGTTCCTCTTCTCTTCTTAAAGATAACGTAGAAAACAACATAGAAAACATTGATGGTATATTCAATATTACAAATGAAGATAGAGAACTGGGTATTGCCATTAATATGGAAGGATTATCTTCCCCCAAAATAGACAAGATTAAAAAGAAAAGGGGTAGGAAATCTTTCATAGAGATTAGAAACATAGCAGGCAATGCTGATAACCAAATGAAGATCTCTGACATTCTAAACAACGGGAAGGGGAAGTGCCTTCCCAAGGACCAATGAGAGTCACATCCTGGAATGTTAGGGGCTTAAACGCCTCTAACAAACAAAGACTCGTTAAGAGTTATCTAAAAAAATTTGATTCAGAAATTTTAATCTTACAAGAAACTAAACTAAATACAGATGAAAGCATGAAATTAAATAATAAAGTTGGCATATGGAAATCAGAATTTGTACCAGCAATAGGTGCATTAGGAGGCCTAGCAGTCTTATGGGACCCTCATAAAGTCTCTTCCCAGGTCTTGTCCAGCAGCAGTAACTGGATGGTCCTTAGGATTTGCAGCCTTAAATCTAACCTAAAATTAAATTTGATTAACATTTATGGTCCTGCTCTAAATACAGAAAAAAGAAGGGTTTGGCAGGATGTTCAATCTATACTACAATCAAACAAAATAGAGACGCATATCCTAGGTGGAGATTTTAATGCTATATTGAACATCAATGAAAAATTTGGTGGATCCAAGTACATTTCACAATCTCAAAAAGATTTCAGTCAATGGGTCATGGATAACAATTTAATTAATATTGAAACAATCAATGGGTCATTCACTTGGAATAATTGAAGATCGGGCTTTAGTCATATCGCGAAAAAACTAGATAGATTTTTTTTTTTTTGGAGAAATGGATATTTTTTACCAACTCTTAACTACAAAGATTCTTCTAGATGCTGGATCAGATCATTTCCCCATTAGATTGACTATTACCAAGGATTGTAATCCTAATAGGAATCCATTTAAATTCAAATTTATGTGGTTCCAAGACCAGGACCTCATCAACCTTTTGGAGCAATGGTGGAGACAAATGACATTTAAGGGTTCTAAGATGTATAGTCTAGTTAATAAACTCAAAATTATTTAAAATAAAGTCTTGGAATGGAACAAGAACAAATTTAACAATATCTTCAAGGAAAAAATTCAAACTGAACAAGAATTAGAGAATCTTAATAACCTAGTCATAGCCCATGGTATGAACGAAGAAAGCTATCTAAAACAGAAAGAACTCATGGCTAAATATAATTCAATTTTACTCAATGAAGAAATTTACTGGAAACAGAAATCCAAGGAAACCTGGCTTAAAGAAGGAGATAATAACACTAAATTCTTCCATAAATCAACCAACCTAAAGAGAAATATTAAAAGGATTTCCAAGATTAAAGATGATAGGGGGAAACTCTTGGAAGATCCCAAAGATATTACAGTTCAAATATCAGAATTTTATAATTCTCTTCTTAATAAAATGAAAGCGGTTAATCTCCAAGCACAAAATGAAATGTTAAAGGCCATACCTAAGCCGATCACGGATGAGGATAACATTATGATTAATAGTAGATTTACCTTGGAAGAAGTCAAGACTGCATTATTCCAAATGCAACCTAACAAAGCCCCAGGCCCTGATGGTTTTTAGGTGGGTTTCTTCCAAAAATGTTGGCACTTTATGGGAACTGACATCTGGCAAGCGGTGGAAGCTACCAGGAACTTGGGTACTATCTTATCGGAAATCAACAATACCTTCTTCACTCTTATTCCTAAGAAAAATGATTGTATCAAACCAGAATATTTTTGACCTATTTCACTTTGCAACACTATTTACAAGATATTATCTAAATGTCTGGCAAATAGACTTAAAACTCTTCTCCCAATTTTAATCTCAGAAGAACAGACGGGTTTCATAGCCAATAGATCGATCCTAGATGGCATTGTCATCACCCAAGAATTAGTTCATACCACACAAGCGACCAAGGCACTGAGTATGTTTATTAAAATTGATATCCAAAAGGCTTATGACAAGGTGGACTGGAGATTTCTTTGTAAATGCCTGGAAGCCTTTGGTTTTTCCAAGCAATGGATCAATCTCATCTTCAAATGTATCTCTACCCCTAAGATCTCTGTCCTCGTCAATGGTAATCTATAAGGTTTTTTTGGTATATCGCAAGGTATCAGACAAGGTGACCCGCTGTCACCCTTTCTTTTTGTTATCATGGCGGAAGCCCTGGGGAGAACTATCACAAGGAAACATTCAGAAGGTAAGATTATAGGTTTAAAAGCTGCGGATAACATTCTGTACATTATGCACCAACAATTTGTGGATGATACAATCCTCCCAGGATCCGCCAACTGTCAAGAGGCGAAGGCCTTCAAAGACATCCTTAACCTTTACATGAAGGCCTCTGGTCAACAAGTCAACTCTAAAAAATTAGAGATCTTCTTTATTAATACCTCGCCTAATTTGGAAAAGAAAATCTGTAATATCTTTGGTTATAAACCAGGTAAATTTCCTTGTAAATATCTTGGTATCAAATTGGATAAGGGTCTACAATCTTCCAAACTATGGAAACAAGTACTAGCGAAGGTTCAAGATAGGAAGAGCTCTTGGAAAGGTAAGTGGCTTACTAAGCCAGGAAGAACCATAATGATTAAATCAGTTTTAACTGCTATACCAACGTATCAAATGTCTATTCTCCCTCTACCTACTAATATCAAGCATGAATTAGATAAGTTGTTGAGAGAATTTTATTGGCAAGGCTCATCTGAGGAAAAGAAACTAGCCTTAATTAAGTGGGATAACCTGTGTAAACCTATTTCTATAGGTGGGCTAGGGATTAAGAATCTACTGTCGCAAAATCGAGCCCTAGGTGCCAAGCTAGTCTGGTGACTCTTCAAGGAACCTAACACTAAGTGGGTTTCTATTTTTCTTCACAAATATATACCACAGGCTGATCCCATTAATATCTTTAGGCTCAATCTCATGTTAAAGGATCGTGTGTCTGGAATTTCATTAAGGACTCTATAGGCATTATTAGCAAGTACCTCACTTGGGATGTGGGTCTTGGGGATCGTGCTTTGTTTTGGGAGGACTCCTGGGTGGGTTTCCCCTTGTTATACAAGGATGGTTTCTCGTCTAATTTCATAGAAACATGTAAAGATAAAATTGGGATATACCTCAAAGACTATATTAGATTAAGTGAAGATGATGCATTAAATTCAAGAGATTCTCCTTCAGATCATGAAAGTCAGAAATTATTCAATATTATTAAGGAAAGAAGCATCACTATCAAAAATAATTCAGATTCCCTTATATGGGCCGGATCCAATAATGGGGAATAATCAGTTAAGGATGGTTATAAAACTATAATTTGCGAGAATCATATGGATAATTTAGACATTCCCCTTAATCTCTATTGGAACAAAGCCTGCCTTCCTAAGGCTGGGATGTTTCTTTGGGCAGCTCTGCAAGACAAAATCTTAACTACCAATAGGATTCGTAAACTAGGCTTCGAGGGCCCCTCTAGGTGTCCCTTATGTGAAAAGCAGGAAGAGGATGTGGATCATCTCCTATGAATTTCCCCTTCACCTATAATTGCTGGAACTGGTTGCAACAGTCCCTCGATTAGAAGTCTGCTCTCCATTCAGACTTGTTGGGCCTCCTTAAAGCCTGTCCAGCTTTATACAAAGACAATCTTTATAAGGACATCTGGAATATATCCCCCTCTATCCTAGTTTGGGATGTCTGGAAGGAACGTAATGGAAGAATCTTTACAAACCAAAAATTAGATTGGATAAGCATCACTAATAAAATTGAAGCTTCAATAACGGAAAAGATCAATAGAAAACTCTATGATATTATGTGCTACGAAGATTCTTTCAGATCCTGGGATAACAAGATCAAACTAAAATGGCCCTCATTGATCATACCAAAACTTTTTGGTAGAGGATGCAACAAATCAAAATCAGATATGTCCAATTGCACTTGGATCCCACCGGATGAAGGCTGGGTCAAGCTAAATTTTGATGGGGCTTCCATAGGCAACCCTGGGGTTGCAGGTATCAGTGGGATTATCAAGAACTAGAAGGGATAAATTATTACTAAATATGCTCAACCCATCAAACCTACTACAAATAACATGGAAGAATGCCTGGCAGCTCTGGAAGGCCTTAAAATCTGCAAAAAACACAATTTCTCAAAATTAATTATTGAAGCTGATTCTCAAATTATCATCAATGCCATCTGAACTAAAAAGAAACCTAATTGGATATTAAATTCTAAGATTGAATAAATTAATCATATTGTAGAGTCCTTCCCTGAGACTCTTGTAAAACACACCTATCAGAAGGGCAATTCTGATGCAGACAACCTAGATAATTTAGGTGAAAATGGTTTATCCATTATGGAGTAATTTAATTTTAGTTTTCTCCTTTATAATATCTATATTTGATCTTGTTAATTTATAGCTTTAATTTCTAGGGTGTATCCTTCTTTTGAGCCTCCATTAGATCTCGGGGTCCCTGATATCCCCCATGCCTTCACCAGATAATGATTGCACTCTTGAACTCTTCATGTTATTAGTTGGATTTATCATCATTAACATGTGCATTTGTTTGTGCCACATGATTACCTGGTGCTTGTTCCCTGCATCGTGCTTAACTCTAGCATGTGAACCACCTTCTAGACCCATCTAGCTATCTGTGGTGCTTACTAGATCTTTCTATAGCCTTCCGTCTCTAGCTGAGTGTTTTTTGTTGGAGTCCTCTTTTTCCCAGCCATTCTTTTGTGCCAGCTCCCCCTTCATGCATACTTTTCCCTTGTATCTCTTCGGCCTCTCCTTGGAATCCAAACTTATGACCTTCACTTCTAGGGGCTACAGAGCCATGGCTTTTAGGGGCTCTGTAACTCCAAAAATATGGAATCAAATCTTGTTACCTATACCCAATTCGTCTAGGAGTGCTCTAGAGAAAGCACTAGGTGAGTCAGTTTTTGACAATGCATTTACTTTTAGGACTAATGGGGACATGATTGGTTTGTTTATTGCAATCTCATATCTGGCTGGTAAAGGTAAGGAAGAGATTATCCAGGCTTCAAAGATGATCTTTGACAAGTGTTTTCTGGTTGGATTAGAAAATATGGTGCATTCCATTGATAATTTACTTACCACTCCCTTTTTGGAGGTCACTATGAGAATTGATATCTCTGACCTAGCTCTGATCCCACAGTAGCAAAGGATTCCGATGATTGTATTCAAGGATGAAGAAGCTTTTGATAGGCACTGGCCTAGTATGTCTAGGAATTTAGATTTCCTTTACAAGGAAGTCATGCAAATTAAGATGGAAATGCTGGAGATATTGGATTACTGGAGGGCTGAGGGATTTGACATCCCCTCCTTCTTGAATGATCTGGAACCAACCAAGCTTCATATCATCGCTCTGGTAGTCAAAAGGTGTACCCGTCATTCCAAACCACTGGGGGAGATTGAAGAAAATATTGTGGTCATGAGGCAGGAGAATCCCTCTTGGCTCTACTCTACTATGGAAGGGAAGAAGGATTAATGCCATGAATTTCTGTCCTTAGATGCCTTATTATGTATATAGTTGTTAATACATTATATACCCATTTTGTAATCTATATACAAGCTATCTGTACATTTTGTATTTAGATTATAGATGGAGTCTACATGGCTCTATACATAGGTAGGAATTTTCTAAAGGTCTGGATATCTTCAACATACTATTCAAACTCAATCTTTTGGATAGTTTACTCGTGAAAATCCTTATTACATTCTTAATCTAGAAAGACCTGACCTACAAAGTGTATATCTCTGGCATGGAGTTTATTTTTGTACATATTCTCATTCTTATGAATGATTATTGGCATGGAAAGCTTATATACATACAAGACATCTTAGAATATTTCAATATACTTTCTCAGGCACCAAGTCTTTCCCCATCTTTATATGCAAACATAAAAGGTATACAGCTGGGATTATACATTTTTTTATGTTTTTTATATTCTTAGATGGCAGGTTCTATGCTTACAATGATTAATTTACTTTTGATGGAAGGCAGTACAATGCTTAATCCCCCTGACTCTGAGATATGTTAAGAATTTTCTTCGTGGAGCAACTAATCTATTAAGAAAGGCTCTTTGGTTTATTAGATGGATTTTGACCATTTTAGGCAATGTTATTGAGTAAGTAATATGGACACTCTTCACCTTAGCAGGGATGCATTTTCTCCCTGACTTGAGGTTATTCTGAGGATATTTGAATTTGTAAAATGGGTGGACAGTATCATGTTAGGAGATAATACTTGGGTATGGAGAAACTTTTACTAATCTCCTAATGGTTTCATATGTAATAGGTACAAGAAACTTTTGATAACTCTCTCTCATTCTTTGATCTAGAGTTAAAACAAGTAATTCAATGTATCTGATTACCCTTTCTAGAGTTCTCTGACCTATACATTATTTTAAACAGACATACATACTTTGGTTTCAATGGATATTCTTTTGTTCCTGTATATATATATATATATATATATATATATATATAAGTTAAAGTATCAAGGGAATCGGTCAATTCCCTTCATACTATACCTAATACTGAATGAGTAATGTCTCTTAAACCAAATGATAAGGGGAATCTAAGCCATAAATGATAAGATACTATAATTAAGTTAAGGTGGTCTCTTTATGCTGCTGACTGTTCTAATATGGATCCTAATAGTGTTATAAGATGTTATTGCTAGAATTAATTCTGGTCCATTATTAGTAGCCATGTTGTAGACGTGGGTGGATTTCTATATTAGAGGTTGATTCTATTTTTCTTTAATTAGGTCATTATCAAATGACAAACTTCATAATGATATAAAGATTTATCATTTATTGATTTATTTTATTTTATTTTTTGTAATATAAGATAGATGTTATCACTGTTAATGAATAGATTACATAAATATTTGCACTTTCATCTTACCATGATGTATCCCACTCCTTTATAGTTAATTTGGGATGATTATTTATGCTTTATACGCTA
>MU226101.1:1702962-1718118 GCA_018584345.1 Thuja plicata
AAAAGTAAACTCATTTCTTCTCATAAATTCCATGAGCACTTTATTCTAAAGTAAACTATATTTAAAATTTGAAAAGAAGCCCTTTAAAGAATAAGGGTGATCGTATTAATAAGTTAGAATTTTTTTTTTCTTTTTGAGTTTTATAAACATTGCCATGAAATAAGCCAAGTAAGACAAATATCTTCCATTCCCTGCGATACTTAAAATGTGACATGAAATTTAGTCAGTTATTAAGAACGTGCAATAAAATGAAGGAATCAACATAAATAAATTCTAAGGTGGAATATATCTCATCTGTTAATGGTAGCTGAGTAGTTTTAAGGGCAAAAGTGTTTGTATTTAAATTGTGTTGTATAAATCGTTTGCAAGCTGTCTTTTTTTTTTTAATGATTTTTATCCATTCTACCATTCAAAGCGTTCGGTAGGTTGCAAACAAAATTGATTATTGGTTTGACAGAGTAACTCGATGAATCTAATTGCAAGCTATTTATGCTTTAATAATAGACTCAAACTATAGACTTCTAGCTGAGGCATACTTTGGATCTACAGATGGAAACACACAACTGTGCAGGATTCAAGCTTTTATTAAACATTACAGGTCTTATGATGGCCATTTATGAGCAACTCAAGAAGTCGTTAAACCTTCTCAATATGAACAAAGCACTTAAACTTAGTTATCTAAATGTGCAAAACTCAATATAGTACTTAGTCGATACTACAAAAAAATTTCTAATATATCTTGTGGAACATTTGTTAAATTATTTAAGGCAGTTATGTCTGTCTCCCAGCAATCTACAAAAACAAATAAGCCCAAAATGTTGCTGACTACAACTTATGAAATCCAACCTAAAATTATGTAGAAAAATCCATCTAGTATGGTCTTCTGATAAATTAATTTACAAGTGGATATTAAAGAGCTACAGAGAAAGAATTACAGGCAAACAGATAAAATATAGAAAGGGCATGTTATGGATTTGCTGCATGAAAGCTATCATATAGTTGGACCAAAGCACATATGATTTACATGCAAATCTAAACCGGCACTTCCAGTATGCAAAATGCCCATCACCATGATAACCAGGGGTAAGAAATATGGCTAGAATTTGCCCAGAAAAGGGGAAGATACCGTCCCAAGAGATTGGGAAATCAAAGGTCCTAAAAAGTAAATTGTTAAAAAAAAAACTTACGGGATACAAGCGTATAGAAGACTAAAATGGCTTCATAGGCTGGAAGAATTAATTGACCCATGAAAAGAGATAAGGATGATATTCCAAACCAGTGAAGGATACTACTATCTTATGCATAAGGTGACCCAGTTGGAGAGCTTAAAAAAAAAAGAAGTGCATGCATCATCAATTCATTAAATGTTGAAGTAAAACACAGAATAGGCTCATTCCCGTACCTCAATGCTATGCAGGAAAACTCTGCAATTTGAACCAAGGCGATTTCTCCAATTTAGTTCCCTATTTGTCAAAGGATCGACATAAGGAATACATCACCGCAAGCATATTGGGGTTTTAGGGGGAATAAAGGAGAGCCTATATCATGCAAATCCCTAAAGGCATGAGAAGAGGTGGTATTGTCTCTCATCTTCGAGTAGAAGATTCTGATTTTCTTTTTTTCCTTCTTCCTAACAACCAAGATGGGTATTGCAGAGTAAGGTATGGTGTCATTAATGTGACGGAACCAGGCAGATAAATCAAGGATGAAAGGGAAGTTGTGTCTCAACAAGGAAAGCCCACAAAGACAGCTGCCCTCTGAAACCAACTGACATCATTATTAATGTTGAGGTAAAGTTTCCATGCCTCATTACTCACACCACTCCCCCTTATTTCCACTGCCGTCAAAAAAAAACTCCTTCCCATTCTCCAATTTCCAACATCCATTTACTTCCATTATTCATGGCAGGTAAGAGTATAGGTAGCATAAGCTACTCTCATTAAATCCCATATGCATTCCTATTTATTTGCCACTAAGATGGGTCAGCAATGTTTCAGTTGACAAACAATATTTTAGATAAGGAGTATTCTCTCTTACTATATATGCACGAATGTAAGGGATTTTATTGACTGAGGTATTGATTAATTTCATACACAATATTTTCAATAATTAATTTAGGTCTAATAAAAAAAACATCAAAAAATTAATAAGATGACAAAATTACACACACCAATGCACTGATATGGAGGGGTACTACACTTACTAATATCATATTAATTTATATAAAATGATGTGTGATAGTTTGATTATCCTTACGCAAAGTTTGAGTAAATGAAGATGCAGACATTTATTTTGAAACCTCAAGGGTTGATTGTCTGAATTTATTATCATATATCCAAGTAAATAATTCACAATGCAATGTTTTTAAAGTAATCACGTCAAAATTATTCTCAACCTTTAATTATATCCAAATTTGTCATTATCACTATCACTATGAAAACTATCATAAAATTTGAAATTAACATTCACATTTTAAAGAACTTAAAGTGGCATAGAAAGAAATAAACATATGCTAACTGGGTTCTTTGAAGCATTAAAGTAATGTACTTACCTTATCATAAATTGAATTACTTTATCCCGCTCACTTCTTCAATTCTTTTTCTAGGATAGGGTCAGTGAGGCACTGCAATTTTAACCATTGAAGCATCAAGTCTATTAACCGAGTAGGACTTAACAGTCTTCTATATATTGAGGTACATCTAAAGGAGTGCCAAAAAGGTTGATTCATGAAGGTAGCAATGGACTTCCCGATACCTATTGACAGTCTAAGAAGGAGGCTAATTCAAGAATGGTAGCAATAGATGCCTGATACTAAGTGACAACCTCTATGTATAAAATCCTCTAACCAAGTCACACTTAAAAATGTGTTTGTAACCTTTAACAGAGTTGGCTCCTAATAGGGCTCACTTTAGAAGAGTGAAAATTTGGGGTACCTATCCGAGTGGTTTTTCCCTTAACAGGGTTTCCACGTTAAAATTCATGTGTTATGTGTGTATGATTCATTTCTTTACTATTTTGTATCTTACATAGCTAACTCTGGATTGACTGGTATACTCTGCTTATTTACTAAGTTTTGGTAAATAGTTATACTACTTATCAGTAATCAAGAAAGAATAAGGATTGATAGAGAAAACTGACAGACAGTTAATCATTATTAGTATTTCATGGCATGCATCTTGTAGGGACATAATAATCTGAGGTTTATTGATTGGTGGTTAAAGTTTGAAGGATAAATTTTTGAGGCCACTGATTCACCCCCCCCTCTCAGTTATAACTAACATGATGTCATCTAAAATTGATTTTCCTAGAACAAAACCGGTTTGTTCCTCCCCAACGATCTTACCCAAGACCAGCTTTAATCTATTGGTTAAAGCTTTATAAAATATTTTGTAAATAGTGTTACAAAGAGCTATTGGCCTAAATTATTCTATGCAGTTAGCTTGATCTTTCTTAGGAATTAGAGAAATGAAAGTATTATTGATTTCATTTACAAATCTACTTGAAGAACGGGCTTCCTCCAAAGCATCTGTGAGTTCCCTTCCAAAAATATGCCACCAATGAAAGAAGAAGCATGGTGGAAATCTGTCAGGATCATGAACTTTATCCAGTGCCATGTGTGAGAGAGTTTCCAGGATTCCCTTCTCAGATAATTTAGATAGAAGCAATGAATTATCCTCATTAGAGATAATCTTTGGGATATCCACCAGCAAATCCTCTTGAGCATTGAGGTGAGAAATCTCAGAGTAGTTTAACAACTTAGAGTATAAATTGATTATTTCTTTTTGAATCTCTTTCTGATCTTGGAGAAAAGTCCCATCACCATTATAAATTTGATGAATCCTATTGATACTTCTGCATTGTTTGGTGTTGTTATGAAAAAACTTTGTATTTTTGTCTCCTGCCTCCAACCAAATTTCTCTAGATTTTTGTTTCCAAAAAGTTTCTTCCTTAGCTAGAATTTCCTCTTGATCTCTTAAGAATTCTTTTTCCAAATCTTAATGCTCCTTATTCATCGCATGTTGCATGATGATTTCATTCAAATCCTGGAGTTTCTTCTCTACCTCATCTTTCAAGGAAAAGATGTTAGTAAAATGTGTTATGTTCCAAGTAAGCAAATTTTGTTTGATGTACTTGAGTTTTGACACAAAAAAAAAGAGTTTTGAACCTTTTATCCTGCATTTTGCCCACCAATCTGACACTAGATTCAAAAAATTTGCATCCTTAAGCCACATATTTTCAAATTTGAACGGACAATGCTAGGGTTTATCCTCCCCATGAATTTCCAATTGAATGGGAAAATGATCAGATCTAGAAGTTGGAGAGAGATGCTTTTAAATCAAATGGGAAGAGAGTAACATCCCCTTTGAAGAAGAATCTGTCTAATTTTTCTGCAATGTTGTTAGACCCAAGTCTTTGGTTTGACCAAGTGTACATGCCATTATCTAGTTCTATTTCCAATAAATTTTCTAAGTGTAGCAAATCTTTGAATTTTTTTTGTTATTGTGAATCTTTTTGCGAGCCTCCTATTTTTTCTAAGGAGTGCACTATGGCATTGAATTCACCCCCTAAAAGAATACTCCCATTTTCTTGAACAAGGAGACAACTACTTATCTCTGCCCAAACTTGCAATTTCCTCCTACTGAGGTTTGGGTCATAAAAATTTATAATATAGAATTTTAAATTGGATACTAAGCTTCTGATTTCACCACCTATCCAATTAGCGTGATTTTCCAATCTTAAACAAGTTAGATGTCTCAGATTCTAGAGAATAGAAACTCTTCTAGAGGAGCTAATTGCATCATACCCATTTGCAGACCAATCACCTATTGATTTGGTGAAGATGGTTATTTGGTCCAGGCTCATTTTTGTTTCTTGTAAGAGCACTATGTCTACTTTGGCCGACAATATGCAATGTTTTTCTATTCACTAATTGTTAGGGGAATTGAGACCCCTAACATTCCCAGATAGGACCTTCATTGTGACTTGGGAAGGATCTTTCCCTTCCCAACATGTAAGTATGTTGTGATTTTTGATTGATCATGCTCTTCCCCATCCTCCGCTCTTAATGTATCATTAGATTTTCTTCCTTTACCTTTCTTTTTAATCACACCCCAATTGGGTAGAGAGTTGTTAACAGGTAACTTTTGAATGCCTAAATTAAGTGACTGAAGTGAGGGAAGGTGTGTAGGGGTAGGATCATCAGCCTTTCTAGCACTAGATATTTCTTGGTTTTCCTCTACCACATTATCCTTGTAGTAAACAAGGCCCTCAATGTTATTCCATCTTTCTTCTTCCTCGATATAATCTGCATCTAAAAGTCTTTCAACAAAAGAAATCGAGTTGTTCTCATTAGCCTTGGAACTATTTTCTAAACAACCAAAGAGTTCATATACTATCTGAAGCCTTGGAAAAATAGGAGAATGAGTATTTTTCTCCTTTGATTGATTCTCTGCAACCCTATATGAATCAAGCCTCTAACATTGATGTCTCTTTCCTACTATTTTTAATGGAGTAATCCCCCCCTTGATTATGTTCCTAACTCAAGACTTTTCGGTCTTGTTCAGTGACTCAGTTCTAAAGTCTCTTTGTTCTTTCACCCTAAGGCTAGAAGATTTTATGTAGCCTGACCTATTGTTGGAAGAATATGTATGGAGAAACAACAATTAGTTTGGATGGAGATACATATCGAGCTCTAATAATTTGACTCCTAGGATTCTTTCCCATCTTGGGTCCAAGGGTCACCTCAACCTTATCTATATCCCATAAATCTCTAATCTTAGTTTGTAAAATTTCATCTTCTAGAGCAACATCTATAGGAGAGATTGCAGGAAAGGTATCCTTCTCACCCTTATGGATAGATTTACCATCATAACTATCCTCTTCCACCAAAACCTGGTCTACCAATTGAGCCATCATCTCCACTTGTACCTCTCTAAAATATTGGGTTAGAAGTTTTTTAGAAGTCTTCTGACTGAATCTCAAAATGAGGTTAAGATGATTACTATCCTTGTAGAGGTTAATGGGTCTCTCCTCAAATATTCTTGGGTTTGTTGTTTTCATGGGCTTTCGAAGAGTAATCACCACTCTATTCCTCTTGGAATGAGATCTTGTATTCCTTCTCCCACCATCTTTCACCATATTGATCAACAAATCCATGTTCTAATTTACCTTGATGTTTCCTCCCTAGTTGGGACATGGAGCCAATAAAATATTTCTTGGCATAGCCCACTGGTTAACCCAACTATTAATTTTCTATTAAAAAAACCAAAGAAACAATTCCATGATTTCTTTTTGTATTTTATCATTTGAAACCATCAAAGATGTGCTAGGGTTTTCTAGTATTCCTACCTCTGGGAAAAAGTCCCTAGCTAAATGTTGCATGAGATGAGCCCGACAAATCCCAATAGCTCTTTCATGATCAATATTTCTATAAGGATCTCTATCTAGCACTGCGGATTCAAGATTTGTGATTAATGCTTGCATTTCCACTGAATGATTCTGTTGAGGATCATAAGAGATGGCTTGCACCCATGTTCCAAATTTTGAAATGATGTTCAAAGATCTAGGGAGTTATTTGGTGAGGTTCATAAGTAGACACAACAATGTTTAAGTTGAACTCTGCCTTTTTTATGCTTGAGGTAGATACCCAATTTGTTGGCAATGATTTGTATTGTATTTGTGTCTCTATATTCCACAGGGAGGTTATTTAAACAGATCCACATTGGGATGAACTTGAATACATTTTTAGAATTGTCAAAGTTAGGAGACCATTGTTGCATGTGGAGCCCAGAGTTGTTGTGGAACCACACCTTGACTCTGAATGTGTTATCTTTTCTAATCTTGTCTTTGAAGATAACAAGATAATAACCCAGCTCATCATCTAAATGTTCTATTTGAGAGATGTTAAGCCAGTTAGCATAAGCGCACGTGGTAAACTAAGAATGGGATAGCTTTGTATTCTAGAATTTACAAATTAGGGCCTGATGAGTCATAAGATGTATCCTTTTCTCCAGAGAGTCCACAAAAATGGTGATGCTTACTTCCTTTGAACCGACAGTAGGGAGGCCTACCTTAATGTTGCTGGTAGATTAATTCTTCTGGGAGTTGTCTGAGCTTGTTTCCACGGAGTGAACAGTGTTTTCCCTTGTTGGTTGAATTTGTTGACTTTTCTTTGGTCTTTCTTGGAAGCTCTGAATAGGCCTCCGCCTATTATTTCTTTTATTATTTATTTCAAAGGCCTTGTTTAATACATTATCAAAACCAAAAGGCCTGTTGTTTCTAAATAGATCTATTCATCTCTTGTGGATTTCCCAATGAAGATTTGACCATGCCTTCCTTGGGAGGGGAGGTTTGATTGGAATCCCTGCTTTAGAGGTTAGAAAAATGGGGATGAGATTTTGGTTAATGAGTGAGGGATGTCAATGTAGTCGATGGCATCGAGGGGGATCTCTTACCCTAGATTTTTGTCTCCCCTCAGGCTCGAGCTGAACTTTGTGTCCCGAATTATGTTTATTCTATGCTCCCATATGTGACCGTTTGAAATCCCTATTGGGGGGTGGTTTGTGAAAGAATTTTCCCCTAAATCTCTAATCGCTAATGATCTATGGAGGTCTTTTCATGTGCCTATCATCCCGTATATGAAAGGGTTGGTTACCTTTGAAGCTATGGCTTCAGAAAGAGTAGATGTTGTGAAGTTTGATGGTAGCAATTATGAGTTGTGTAAACTCAAGATGGAAGATTTGATGGTAGATAGAGATCTATGGTTTGCAGCGGCTAGAGCTAAACCTTTAGGCATGAGACAAGAGGACTGGGATCTCACAGATAGAAAAGCCAAAGGGCTGGTGAGACTCTGTTTGGCAGACTCTGTTATGTTAAATGCTCATGAGGAGAAGAAAACAACTTATTTGTGGAAGAAACTTGGTGATATCTATCAGGGAATGTCTTTGGTAAACAAGTTGTTCTTGAAGAATAAGTTGTATTCCTTGAAGATGGATGAGGGTACATCTGTAGCAGATCATCTAAATGGTTTTGCATAGTTAACTTCTAAAGGAGTCAAAATTGATGACAAGGATTGATGTATGCTTCTATTATGTTCTTTGGCTAACACATGGGATCAGCTGGTGATGGTCATTGGGAATACAACAACCACTTTCAAGATGGAAGATGTGGTTGCTTCGTTGCTGTCAGAGTAAGTGTGAAGAAAATATTCTGAGATGGTTAAGGAGGCTCTTGCGGTTTGAGGCAAGCAGGAAGACAAGAAGTCTAAATCCAAGTCAGAGGAAATATATAAGTCTCCTGGAAAGAAGTCCAAAGTGAAGTGCTGGAATTGTGAGCAGATTGGTCATATTTGAAAGGATTGCAAAGAAAAGAAGAAGAAGAAAGAAAAGAAGAGTTCTTCAGATTCTAAGTCTTCTATTTCTTCTCAGAGTAATGATGGAGATTCTTTCTGAGATGTTTTGGCAAGTCAGACATTAGTGGTGTCTGGTTTAATCTTTATGAAGAAGATGTTTGTCATGATGCCATGTGAGAATTGATACCACCCTTCAGTGGGAGTTGTTGGCAGTGATGTAGATTCATTATCTGATGGTGGATGATCTTCATTAGTGTTGTAGAGGTTGAAGGGTTTCATAGATCTTGTTTCTACAGAAGGATCTTTCACATTTGATGGGTCACTATTTGGAGTACACATGTGACTGGAGAAGCTAACATCTTGAGGACTCATAAGGGTCCTTGGTAAACTCACCTATATGGTGACACACCTATATGATACATGACCATCATACGGTGGAATCACCCATACAGATGAGTACGTACGAGGCATGCTCAATAATCTCCCAATTGACAAGGTATGTGCTGATGTCCACAGAGTTCGTAAACTAGCTACTGAGAGTTAGGGGCTTCAAGCCCAATTTAATTTGCACACCATTTGAACTTAACTTGCACCTTCAGAACACTCAGAGGCTAGTGATAAAAATAGACATCATAAATCCCATGTATCCATGAGCACCTGTAAGTGATCAATCCATGCCAAACTCAAAATGCAAAACCACAATTAATGAAGTACCCAACAAATGATCAATATACTCAAAACATTGAAAACTTAACCAAGACCAATGTCAAAGTTCCAATTGTAGAGTCAGGAGCACAAACATGACAACCATGATCAATATACTCTAAATAGTGACCTAGAAAATGTGAAAGATCCTTCTATAGCAATAGAATCTATGACACCCTTCAACCTCTGCAACACTAATGAAGATCATCCACCATCAGAAGATGAATCTACATCACTACCACCAACTCCCACTAAAGCATGATATCGAGTCTCATATGGCATCATGACAAACATCTTCTTCATGAATATTGAACCAGACATCACTGATGTCTAACTTTCCATCATGAAGATTGAAATAGACATCACTGATGTCTGACTTGCCAAAATAGATCAGAAGGCATCTCCATCATCACTCTGAGAAGACGTAGAAGACTCAAAATCTGAAGAAATGTTATTTTATTTCCTCTTCTTATTCTCCTTGCAATCCTTTCGAATATGACCAATCTACCCATAATTCCAACACTTCACTTTGGACTTGTTTCCAGGAGACTTAGATTTTTCCTCAGACTTGGATATAGACTTCTTGTCCTCCTTCTTGCCTCAAAATGCAAGAGCCTCCTTGACCATCTCAGAAGATTTCTTCACATCTTCAGGACTCGTAGGGGTCCTTGGTAAAGATGTTGTTTATGTTTTCTTTTGATAGGTTATCCTTGTTATTAGGATGTCTTCAATATTATGTCATGATACACTCTTGTGATGCATTTAGAGTTTTGGTATGCTATGGTTATGTTCATATGGAGCATGGTATCTCTTTGGTTGAGATGTTTTAGATCATGGTTGTCATGTTTGTGTTCCTGAATCTACAGTTGGAAATTTGACATTGAACTTGGTTGAGTTTTTGTGTTTTGAGTATATTGATCATTTGTTGGGTACCTCATTAATTGTGGTTTTGGCATGGATTGATCAGTTACAGGTTCTCATGGATACATGGGATTTATGATGTCTTTGTTTCTCAGTAGCCTTTGAGTGTTCTAAATGTGCCAGTTAGGTTCAAATGGTGCACAAATTCAATGGGGCTTGAGGCCCCTGAATCTCAGTAGCTAGTTTATAAACTCTGTGGAGATCAATACATACCTCATCAAGTGGGAGATTCTTGAGCATGCCTCATACGTACTCAGTCTTATGGGTGAGTCCACCATATGGTGGTTACTATACGGGTGAGCCAATTGCATGGGAGAGTTCACCATATGAGTGAATCCACCATAGAGTGGCTGCTCACATGTGGCATGCGAAGAGGTGTGGCTTGGCAGCTTACAGAGACCATGCAGGTTGGTGTGGTGAGGAGTAACATATTGGCACCATACAGAGCATGAAGACCATATGAAGTATCGTACATGTTGGCACCATATAGAGTATGAAGACCGTATGGATTATCATACATGTCGACAATGTACATACATGTTGATTATATAGTGAAAGAGGATTGGTAACCACAGGTTAGTACAAATCCAAGTTTTGGCATGGTGTTAGGTACAGTGCCATGTTTGGTACCAGAGTATGGTGATGATGTATGTTGATTACTGGCAGTTGGACGAATGGAATTTGGTTGTCTGTTATGTTTAAAGTACTAGATTCCATAACAAATTGTGGTGTGTATAAATTACTGCAAGATTTTTTGGTATAGGTAGAGGGAAAAGAGTGGAGCAGTGAGAGGAAAGAAAGGAGGAGATGAACTAATGATGTAGAGATACTTGATAAGTTACAAAGGGTTAATCTCTATGAAAATTTGTCATCGAGTCTTCAACGTTTGTAGAAGTGAGGTTGACATCTGAAAGCAAACAATTTGTAACATATCTTTAACCAGATTTATGATAATATAAGTGACTATTGTTTTGGGTGTGTGGGGTTTTTACCTGAAAGGGTTTTCCCACATAAATATTGGTGTTCTATTTTGTGCTTGTTTATCCTTTTATGTTTACTCTATTTACTTTTGTGCATCTTAATGAGTGTAAATGGAATTAGTAATCATCCCTGGTTTATTTTCCCCTAAGAATTTTATACTGTGGAAAGTGTTCCGCACTCTTCTTTCCTAACAAACTAGAGGTTTGTTTTTCTTGCTGGTTCTTTCCTCCTGTTATGCTTTTGAACCAATATTGATGTACTTTTAATATAATTAATAAATATCATCTCGGCTACGACCCCTTATCCGTAAAAAAAAACTAAAATCAAATTTCATCCTTCCAAACCAACCTTATATATCGTATTATTCATATCGTCTCAAATCTCATCCATTTTAAGTGAGAGGATTATAATGCTCAACAAGAATTGAATTATTATGTTTTGGAATATTTAAGTAAAGTTGAAGATAACATTTTCATATCATACATTATTCCATAAATTGTTTCTCATCCATTATTTTTTTATTCCTTCCTATTTCATTAATATATAAATTTGTGTTTCATCGGTGTTTCAAGCTTGTTACCACTCCAAAATGAACAAAATTTCATTGAAATAGCACATAAAACATGTGGTTATTGATGGGTTCTTTTATCATATAATTTATATTACTTGAAAACATGTGGTTGTTGATGGGTTCTTTTATCGTACTATTTATATTACTATCCCTGACTTACCATCTTACCATTCTCTTCTATTCTTTCTATCTCTAATTATTTGTTGGAGGTCCAATGGCATTTGTATTGACTTCAAGTCCATCAAAATACATTTAATCATTATTAGAATTCCTGTTTTTAACAATAATATTATTACACAACAAAATTTCATTTTAAAACATATATATAAAGTTGTAACTTAAATAAGATTTTGCATCCTATATCATTTCCTTTCCAATTTCAAATGCAATAACACCCAAATCCAAAATCCAATTCCAAAATTTTAATTACAAGATATTAACTCTAAGATTGAAAAAATCCATGTTTTTAAAATGTTTGTAAGCGTTGTAACTCGACATGTAAGCAAGGGAGAAACCAGTCAAAATGAAATCATCTCGTTGATTTGAGTAGAGAAAATGGTCGGTGATTAGTTTTAATGGCAAAAAGGCTTACACGGTTAAATCCAAGAAATATTTATGATCTACTTCTAATTTATTTTTTTATTGACTTATGTAGCTTTGAATTTAACACCTCCCATTTGGGAGGCTCTGCATCTTACCGCTGCACAATACTTCTAATTTTGGATGAAGTTAAACATACATGATGAATTGAATGAATTGTCTGAGTATCATAGAGACTTTGAAAATTAATAATAAAATAAAATATTTACCTATGCATGAACATGATTGAACAAATTAGTTAGATACATCATTCCATTTTTTTTTTGGCCTATTGAGACTAATATATGGATAGATTGTTTCATATAAATTAATTGTTGTTGAAGTTGATTATCATTGGGTTTTTCACATGATCAACAAATATTGGTGTTGAAATTTATGTTCCTGTCTATTGTTGGTCATAATTGAATGTTTCCACTATTTTTATCACTGGTCCCTATATTGACTCTGGATGGAAAATCAATAATTAGCTTAAAATTTGTGGAGGAAAGTTGAATGTAGATGTAGTATAAGCATAATGATTTTGGGTTAACAACCTCAACAACTGCAATTGGGCATTATTGATTGGGGCTGTCAATTTCCAATTGTGGGGTTTCTCACACTGTCATGTGGATGCCTACAAGATAAGCTTGATCACACACTACATGGAACAAAGGCGATTGACGTTGATAAGTGAAATGATGTGAATAGTTGACAACAAAATAAAAAAATGTATGGCCTAGATGATTTCAATTGTATTGCAAGGTCTGAGGATGGTTTTCAACTGTCGATGGTCAATATCAGGTTGGCCTTCTTAGATAAGAAATTCCTTTGGCATAATTATTTTAACAAAAGATTTCAACATACTATTAAATTTTTTGTTAAAAAGGATTTAAAAAACATTATCTAAAATATTTATTTATTGTGATTGTCATTAGATATTTGGATAACTTATGCATTAATGAATCAATTTTAGGTATTGACATAAAGTGCCATAAGTTGAGAGCATTGATTTAGTAGAGGAATACATCTTATCATTATCTAAGATGATAATATAGAAGTAAACTTAAGGAATTTTCTTGTAACATCTTCCCATGACCACTACAATCTATTTTTTTTTATATTAAACCTTGATTATTTACTTAATCATCCATGCGTCTTCCATTTAATTTAGAAGCGGTGATTTTAAAAGTCCATTCACAATGGTGGAAAACAATTGACATCATAATAAATGCTTACAGTTCATAGCACTATTCTTCCATGACTGGGGTTGTGACTAGATACAAACATAAGCCTTGAGGGTTCACTCTTAATAACCTTGCTTACATATCCTCTCGTGGGATGTCAAAGGACTCATAGTTCACCCTAAGAGGATGTTTACTCTCTCCTCTTGATGAGATCTCCTATCTCTCTTCAAACTAGCAATTTGAGAAATCAAATTTTGCAAAAGCTCTAAGATATCAAGCCATTGAAGAAGCTTTCGAGGTAATGTAGGTTAACAAAAAAAACATGCTTGGTGTGATTGTCACAAGATATGCCCTCCCATGCACATTAGTAAGTTCCATTTACCCACAAGGTGAGAGAGTAATTGAAACCCACTTTGAGTAATGAAGAAGGGAATTGCAAATAATGTTTGGGGGTTGAAGGCTTATTCTTAACCTCATTCCCGTAAACAGTCAATGATGTATCTTTTTTTTTAAATAAATAAAGATAATCATTTATGTGGTTGATAACGAATGACATAAAACACTTGAGATATTTTTCCACATTGACTCATGTTTCCATGATTATATTTATGATGAGGATCATTCCACTGCTTTAGAAAGGTCATGTCATGCAGGAATAGAGTAAAGGCTGATGACATATAACTGATTAAATGGTTAACTATATTAAGTTGAAGATGATGCAAGACATTAAATTAGTTAATGGTTTGTATTGTCATTGATGTCAACTTGATATCATCTATATGGTCATAAAAATAATGCCAAAGACTTCAGAGAATCAATGGAATAAAGGTTATGCCTCCAATAATGCATAAAAGTCAAGTATTCACTAAGTGACAGAATACACCGGCAGAGTGCACACCATCGGTAAAGACATATATAAAAGTCACAATGATGCCCGATGAGTAGAAGACAGTATTGCCCGATGAAGTAGAATCAAAAGATGCCTGACAAGCTAAAAATAGTGTTTCCCAACAAGAAAGATCCAATGATGCCCGACGGACAGAGATCCTAAAGCTAACTGAAGCAACACCGACGGAACTGGCAGTTGTCACCGGCGACGAATTGTAGAATTGACCAACAGGATAGAGAGATCAAAAAATGACAAAATATCTAGCTGGAAGAGCTAAGAGATAGACTTAACTGGTTGTTTGATTTGTTTTATTTGACCACAGTTAAGTAAGTGATTTAAAGATGATTTACATAGTTGGCAAGAAGATAACTATGAGATAAATCAGGAGTTAAAGCCGTAAATCAATTTGGTTGGATTTTTTTTCGCGCCAAGAATTAAGGAATATCATGTCTATTTAAGAGACAAGCATAATTCATTCTTAGTGGTGGCCCATAATCAATTAGATACATAAGGGAGTGAACTGATAGAAGATGCTGAAAGAGAAACTGATGAAGGATTAACTTCACGCAGTCCTGATCAATCAAGCTAAGGGAGAGCTAAAGAAATCTACAGACACCAATAGACAGAGAAGCACAACATCACAAAGTAGAAAGAGTTAAGTACAAAGGAATTGTATTGATATTGATCAGAAATATATTGTAAGTAAATAGATCTGAAAATCAGCAATTCAGTTGCATTAGAAATAGGTCATTTTGTTTCAGTTTAACCATTGAAATATTAAGTCTCTTAATAGAGAAGGAATTAACAATCTTTTGTAATTGAGGTATATCCTAACAGATTACCATAAGTTTGACTCATGATAGTAGCACTGGTCTTACCTAAATCCTATTGACAGTCTAAGAAGGAGGCTGATTCAAGGATGGTAGTAAGATTTGCATAAAGCCTATTGACAGTCATGAGACTGATTCAAGGATGG
>MU226101.1:1774988-1793621 GCA_018584345.1 Thuja plicata
ATAACAGGGTTTTTAGAAATATTAATGGCACTCATGTTATCACAATATATGACAACTGGTTTAGTGATTTCTTCCTTCATACCTTTCAGTAGTATCTTCAACCACACAATGTTAGAACAGTTGACTACTGCTGCCACATACTCAGCTTCAGTTGTAGATTGTGAGGTGCAGGTTTGTTTCTTTCTTTTCCATGAGATCAATATTTTTCCTAAAATAAATGCTCCACCAGTAGTGCTTTTCCTATCATCAACATTTCCAGCCCAATTAGAGTCAGTGTAAACTCTAAGTTCAAACTTGTCATTCTTCTTGTAGTATAGACCATAGTCATCAGTTCCTTTCAAATATCTTTGAATCCTTTTTACTACCGTCATATGAGTTTCCTTGGGGTTAGAAAAAAACCTTGCAAAAATTCCAATAGCTAGGGTGATGTCAGGTCTACTATGTACAACATACTGTAGTTTTCCAAGCATTGATCTATAGAGTGTTTGGTTCACTTCTTTTGTGTCATCATCTTTTGTCAGCTTTTGTCTAGTAGCCATGGGTGTACTCACGGGTTTGGACTCTTCCATTCCAAAAGTGTTTAGTATCTCCTTGATATATTTAGATTGAGTGATATAGATACCATTCTTCATTTGATAAATTTGTAAGCCAACAAAGAATTTTATCTCACCAAACATAGACATCTCAAATTTAGTTTGCATCTGTATTGCAAATGTTTAGCATAACGCATCTTGTCCACTAAATATGATGTCATCTACAAAAAATTCAGCTAATAATGTACCTTTTCTTTGCTCTGTCTTCAAGTATAGGTTGTTGTTGTCATTGGTTCTTGCAAATCCAATCTTGATTAGATTATTGTGTAATCTTTCATACCATGCTCTTGGCGCTTGCTTTGTGCAATCTGCAAACCATATTCCTTTTGTTTGGGTCAACAAAACCATCAGCTTTCTCAATATACACTTCTTCTTCCAAGATACCATTGAGAAATGTAGACTTCACATCCATATGATAAACTTTGAATCCTTTATAGGCTACATATGCAAGTAAGGTTTTGACTCCTTCCAATCTTTCAACTGGGGTGAATGTTTCACAATAGTCAATTCCTTCCTCTTGTGCATAACACTTGCATACCAGTCTAGCTTTATTTCTTGTCACATCTCCGTGTTCATTCAGTTTCTTCCTAAATACCCACTTTATACCAATTACATTTTTATCCTTTGGCCTAGGTACAAGTGTCCAAGTCTTGTTCTTCTCATTTTGTTCAATTTCCTCATTCATTGCATGTATCCAATCTTCATTTTCTAAAGAATCTTTCACTATCTTGGGATCAAATTCACATAACAGACATGTGCCATCTCTCAACTTACTTCGTTTCATAACTGCATAATCCTTCAATTCAATGATTTGATCAGAATTGTGGTGTCTCACATATTTTGCTAGAGTAGGCTCAGGCCATGCTTTAGGTTCATTGTTTATGTTTAGTTTTGAGACTCGGCATCTCCATCAGATAGCTCAGCACTCACTTCCTATTGCTTGGAAACTCCACTCTGTCACTTGGCAGGTGCACATTGTTGCTCACTAGTAGGCTCAGGTAATGTATTAGAATCTGCCTCATCTAGATATATGAATGATCTGTAGCTTTCAAGCTCATGTGTACTTTTAGCTTCATTCCTTTCTACAAAGTCATCAATTCAAACATTTGCACTTTCCACAACTTTGTTAGTATTAGAATTCAAACATTTGTATGCTTTTCTTTTTGTTGAATAACCAAGGAATATACCTTCTTCACCTTTAGCATCAAGTTTTCCATTTCTGTTGTCCTTCAGTATAAAACATTTGCTTCCAAATACTTTAAAGTACTTTACACTAGGTGCATAACCATACCAAAGTTCATAAGGTGTAGTATTTGTACCTTTCTTGACTTGTACTCTATTCTGGGTATAGACTACAATACTAACAGCTTCTTTCCAGCATTTATGTGAAATATTCTTCTCCATCATTAGTGTTCTTGCATAGTCCATGATAGATATGTTCCTCCATTCAGCAATACCATTTTGTGGAGGCGTCCTGGGTGCGAACATCAGTCTCTTTATGCCTCAGTCATTGCAGAACCCATTGAACTCATTAGAAATAAACTCTCCACCTCTATTAGATCTTAAGCATTTCAAACTTTTGCCTATTTCCTTTTTCAACTTTAGCTAAGTACCATTTAAATAACTAGAATGCATCAAATTTTTCCTTGAGAAACATTACAGTCATCATCCTTGAATAATCATCAACAAACAAGATAATGTATCTAACACCATAGTAGCTTCTTTCTCCAATGGGACCACAGAGATCAGTATGGACTAATTCTAGAATTTCCTCTGAAGTATGTGTTTTACTCTTGAAACTAGACTTAGTCATCTTTCCTAGTTTACATTGTTTGCACATTGCATTCTCAGGTTTCTTTAACTTAGGTAGCCCTCTAACCCTTTTCAATTTACTTATGCTTACCAAGTTATGAAATTTCACATGACACAATCTCTTATGCTATAACCAAACATCATTGTACTATGCAAAAAAACATGTTTCTTCAGATAAATCCGGATAGAACAAGTTACCTTTAGTCTAATCACCACTTCCAACTAGTTCTCCAGTAGATTCATAGATCTTTGCTTTTCTGTGATGGAACTCAACTCTGTAACCAGAAGTGTTCAGCTGTGCAACACTCAGAAAATTGTAATTAAGATCATCAACCCAATACACATTATCACATCTAATTTTGTTAGTCAAGTTAATCAATCCTTTACCTTTGATGAGACATGGTGCATTATTACCAAATTTTACATATCCTCCTTTGCATTGGTCTAGGGTTTCAAACTTATCCTTGTCACCAGTCATATGATGGGAACAACCATTGTCAATGATCCAATGATCACCTTTACTCTTATAATAAATTAATGCAGTTTTCTCATCATCATCAGAATCTTCTTTCATTGCAACATAAACAACTTCTATATCATTGTCATAAGAATTGTCAGTGTCATTGTTAGAAGTTTCTTCAGCAATATAACAAGATTTCTTACCTTTATCTTTGTAATCCTTATATTTCCTGAAGTCTTGGTCATCCTTTCTATCTTTTTATTCCCTGTATTTTTTGTCCTTTCTTTCATCTTTTTCATTCTTGACAGGACATCTAGCAGCTTTATGACCAATTTTATTGCATGAAAAACAAATGATAGGAAGTTTACCTTTGTATTTTCCTTTTCCTCTAGACAACCTTTTTTCCATAAGTGTTTTGAGTTCTTCAAGATCATCATCAATAGTGTCACTATCACTGTTCACATGTTTCTTTCTTTTCTTAGATTTATTGAGGACCAACTGAGATCTAAAAGCAGAATCAATACCTTGTGGATTGTAGTTATCATAATTTGACATTTTAAATGTAGTACATCTGCCTATCATATTTTCTAGATTCAGATTATTGTTAGGAGTACATCTTAGTTCTTCAATTGTAGAAACTCTAATAGCATATATAGGAAGTAGAGTTCTCAATACCTTGCTCATAATAGTGTTCTCATCTATTGTTCCATTAGATCCTCTAATGGCATTTACATCTTCTTTTACTCTACCATAATACTGATTAACATTTTCACCTTCTTGCATTTTCATTTCATCAAACTTACGTCTTAGACTTTCTGATTTAGCTCTTAGTACATTTGTGTCTCCACCATAGACAATTTATAATTTATCCCACATCTGCTTTGCATTTGTGTAGCTCTTTATATCATCAAACTCTGAATAGCTCAATGAGGATGCAATCTCCAACATTGCTTGATTGTGCTCTTTCTTTTCTTTTAGTTGTGCAGCTGTGAGAGGAGTAGTAGGTGGTACATAGGGATCTTCAATAAGTCACTTAGCATCATCTCCAATACCCGCCAGATGCAGTTTCATCAAACTCTACCATGCAGGGAAGTTATCTTTGTTCAGCTTCAGAACCTCCTTTTTATACATCTTGATCTTTTCGCTCCAAGTACCTTCAAATTGTTTTCAGGAGACCAAAGCTCTGATACCAATTATTAGAATGAATTTAGAATAACCGAGAGGGGAGGGGTGAATCAGTTATCCTTAGGTCTAGATGTACCAAATAAAACTTTCTATATTTTAAACAATTCAGATCTACTTAGTAGCAGTAACATATGTGAACAACTTAATCATGCAGTTTATTGTTTAATGTAATTAGCTTGTAGAAACATAACAGTAAAACAAACCATAAGCATTCACACAATTTTACACAAGTATTTAACATGGAAACCCAATATGGGAAAAACCACCAGTAACATGCTACCAAGTTTCACTCTTCTGAAGTGAGTTCTGTGAGGAGCCAACCCTATTAAAGGTTACAATAACACACTATTAGGTGTGACCTGGTTAAAGGATTTAATCACCCTATCAGGAGCAGCCTTGTTAGAGGACTTAGATCATTCCACCTAAATGTCACCTTGCCTAGAGGATTTATACAAATGACTGTTAGGTCAACCTTGTTAAAGGATTTTAACTGATACAATGGTTAGAAAGTAATCAGTAGTTGTGATCTGATACATACAACTTACTTTGAAAATTTAGATCCAATTATAGCTCTGATGCTAACTTATTGAGTGGCCTGTGTTGTCATTTCAATCTTTTGATTTGCTTGGAAATCTGTCAAGCAATCACACATGCAACTTTCTTCTTCTATGTTCAACCATCTCTAATAGGTCATGCCAATCAGTAAATCAACTATGCAATCCTCTTGCATACACACATGTACATCAATCCATACATCCACTCCTCAATGAATAACCCCTTGAGGTTATCATATACCTCTCTGTCTAGGTCAGATAAATCTTTGTCACTTAATCAAGATCGTAGATCTTAGGTTAGGTCAGATCCAACAGATCATTCCATCATTACATTACATTTACTTCTCTGAAGTAGTCTCTAATTAAATCTTGAATCCATGCATTAATTATGGTTATCCATACATTAAATAACATGGATGAATCTTTAATTAACTTTACATATCCCAATAAAATTAAATAAGTCGGCCAGAGATCTCAAATCTCATCATTAATCCAAATACTGCAAGTCAGCCAACATCTGTGATCTACTCGGCAATCACTGTTTCCACTCGGCAATTTTACTGGTGCTCGACACAAGCCAGACTTGCTCGGCACAAAATAGCCATCAAAACTATCTTTGAGAGATAAATAACTAATTACTTTTCTAGAGTGTCAAGTGATCAAGTACCCTTTTATTTTCCTTAACTCAACCATTCACTTGGTCTTCTTGTTAAATCTTCTTCATCAATAAATGGATATGGTACTCAAACAAATAACAATAGTCTCACCAGTTAAGGTTTGACATCAATGACAAAATAACAATTTCTTGCATTGTCACTTTCCAACAGATTCCCAGTTGGTTATCAGCTAAGTCAATAATGACTACATGACCAAAGACAAAAAAACTCATCCCATATAGAAAACTGATGGACAAACTACATTCTTCTTTTCATTTCATTGTATTTGGACAAGTTCCAAGGGTTTAGAATAAAGCAGCAGATGCAATGGCTACTATAGCATCTTTGATCGACATGCTAGGTAATGAAACCAAATTCCAATTTCTCATAGAACAATTGTTGATACCAACATATAAGGCTCAAATAATAGAATTAGTGTGTGTCCTTGTTGGTCTTGGGTCCCCCTGGTACTATGACATGTATACTTACCTATAAAACAATACACTACCACGCAACCTATCTGGAAACCAAAAGTAGTCCCTTATCGGCCAAGCCTCTAGGTACACCCTTCTCACTAATACTTTGTATAGAATAAGTTTAGATAGAACACCTTTAAGATGTATGGCTTACAAAGAATCCTAGAGAGCCTTATACAAGGTACATGAAGGAATTTTGTAGAACCCATGCACGTGGTAATAGTTTAGCAAAGAAGATTATCAAAATGAGATATTATTGGCTGACTATAGAGATAGATGCTAAAAAATATGTACAAAGGTGTCGACAATGTTAGATACATGGAGACCTTATTCACACACCAGATTAAGACCTCCACCCCATCACTTCACCATAGCCTTTTTCAAAATGTGGATTTGACTTAGTGGGAAATATTACACCAACTTCCTCTAATGGTCATAAATACATAATTGTAGCAACATAATACTTTTCCAAATGCCGATGGAAAAGAGTGGCAATATTTGTGGATTCAAATCTATCTGGTGGAACTTGAAACATGGGGACAAACCACTAGCACTACTTTAGGCATGTTCAACAAGGAAGTGGGTGGAGAGAGGAGTTGCTACATTCAATTATCTAATCCAAGAGGGAACTCTTCCCCACTGGGAGCTACTTGAGTCCCAATACAATTTCCCCATATCTCAATGGAGAACCTTCTCTATGCTCTCTATTACTTTTGATTCATTAGGTCCCATTAAGGGATGTTTCTCTGACTCCTTCTACAATTTCAAACTCCTTTGGCTGGATATCACTCCCCTCCACCTTGGTAAATTTAGATATATCTACCAACTCTTGACTGCTAACACTGATATCTTCTCGCATGTTAACCTCAAATGGGGCCTAGAGGTCCAAGACCTAGACAGGAACAAATACTTTATACTCCTATGGAGCAGACACGTGGAACCAAGGATCTCTTTCTTTCTATGGAAACTCTTTCTTCGTAAACTTCCATTCAAGAAACCAGGGGGAGCCCAACATCTATCCTGTCTGTAAACATCAAGAGTCTATAGCACATGTCTTCTTTGAGTGCTTCTTTTCCTCTGAGGTCTGGAACATGTTTGGCCTAACATACAATACCAATTTCAATGCCCTAAATATTATCTCTAGTACTATTAATAACAACAAATTCTGTAACACATTCTAGTCTTTATTATCTTTTGTTATTTTATGGAACATCAGGAAGGCTCAAAATAATGATGAACTTGCAAGAAAGGACAAGAACCTTACTGAGTCTCACAGGAGACTCATTTACTTTCCTATTTCTATGTAGGTCTCTGTGGTCATAAAGATGGAGAGAAAATTCTTGTAGGTTCTGAGAGAAGGAAAATCCACCATTGAGAAGTCTGAGATAGCACATGGTTATACCACCATGAAAGACAAAGATGAGTTCAAGATCACCCTGGCTGAATTCATTCAACACTTGAAATAGTTAGGAAAAATGAAAGTACTAGTGAACCTAGTAGAGGAGGGGACTAACCAAGGAGGAAATAGATCCTTTGACATCGTAGGCTACAACTCAAACTCCAAAGACTCTAATGATGTATAAGAAGAGGAAGGGGAAAGCTCTCCCTAGTTCCATTTCCTGCTCCTTTTTTTGGCATACAGCTCAGTTATCAATATAATATCTAAAATTTGTAGCTCTCAGTAGTACTGAGACTTTTTGTAATACTCTAAATCACATTACCGTAGGTTTTTTATAAACTATTTATACTTTATATGCAATATAAAAGATTAATTTTCCAAATGGGTGGAATTAATTACTCTCACATACATAACTTGTAAATAGATTTCGATGTTTATACTGAATCACATCATTTGTTGGTATGGGATCCCTCAAACCTTAACCACTGATCATGGTACACCTTTTCAAAACCAGGATGTCGACAATCTCAGTGTAAATTTCCAAATAAAATAAGGTTTCTATTCATTATACTATCCCCAAGGGAATGGACAAGCTAAAGCCAATAACAAAACAATCCTAAACATCTTGAAAAAAATAGTCAATGATTATTCTCAAGACTGGCATTTGTAGTTCAGTCCCTAATTATGGGCATATAGAACAACTATGAGAACACCTATAGGATAAAATATTTTCTCCTTGGTATATGGATCAGAGGTGGTCCTACCCCTCTAAGTTGAAACCCTATCCCTAAAAATATCACTAAATAATATCATATCATATGAAAACTACAAAGTTGCTAGACTCAATGAACTGGAACTGTTAGACGAAAGATGCCAAAATGTACCGAATCACTTACAAGGCTATCAAAATCACCTTAGAAGAAAATATCACAAGAAATTTAGGCCACGTACCTTTGAGGTAGGAGATCTCATCCTTATGGAAAATTAGAAGAATCAAGCATAAACAGTTAAACCAGGAAAGTTCAAGCCTAATTGGCTAGGACCATACGTCATCATAACATCATGCAACACTGGGGCATATCAACTGCAAACTCAAGGAGATCAAATATCTAGTTATATCAATATCATGCACCTCAAAAGGTTCTATGTCTGAGGTCTCAAGGTCAAAAGAGCATATCTTAAAATCCTAAAAAATGCAAAAAAATAAAAAAATATAAAAAGTTACCTTGGTGAAAACCTGGCAAATAGGCACCTTGGTGAGCACAAAAAAGAGAAAAAGGGAAAAAGAGTAAAGAGAGACAAAAATGCTCTCTTAGTGAAAACCTAGCAAACATGCACTATTGGGCAGGTACCTTGGTGAAAACCTGGTAAACAGGCGCCAAGAGTTAAGGTCCCGCTTCACCATCAACGAACTCCAAAAGATTAAGCTTGTGCTCATACGTGCAAGATTGAGTACCCAATATTATTATAGAAACACAATCCCCTATGGGACATCACGCTTATCCATGGCTTATACTTTCTTACAATACTAGGGGGCAATTATGAAAAAGTCCTGAAAAAATCTAAAAATCAAATTTTTTCTTCTGGATTTGATTGTGTAAGTTTTTTTAGCGTCAACAATTCAGATCACACTCTGTGATCCATCATTAGGATGAGAGAGTGTAAGAAGTGTAAAAATAATAAAATGATGGATTACGGAGTGTGATCCGAAATGTTGATGCTAAAAAAAATTACACAATCAAATCCAGAAGCAAAAAATTGATTTAAATGGTTTGTGGAAATTTGACAATGTTGAAAATCTAAAAATTCTAAAAAGTCATAAAAAATCCTAAAAGAGAAAAATGTCCTGAAGAAATCAGTCATCAAAAAATCAAATATTGCAAAATCTCAGGAATAAATCAATCTCTATTATCAGCAAGTGAATGGTGATCAAACAATCAATCAAATGTCAAAACTCTGAGCTTCACAAATTTACAATGGACTCATATGACTCAACTTTATTAGCAATCCAATCTTTCATCAATCAAATGATTCAATTAATCATCAATCAATCATCAATAAAACCATCAATTGTCTTAGACAGTAATGGATATACTCAAAACCAGACAAATCAGTCTTATATGAGTCATTCATTCCTGAAACCAGACAAAATCAAGCATCAAAACCAAACCAATACAGGAAGAATAAACTGTTGACTATGTTAGTCATGTCAGTCTATTATCAATTTAACTTTCTGGAATATGTTCTTACGCTACTCAAGGATACCACTGAGTGATGAGAGTTTCTATAATGGATCATGATCTTGTTTTCTTATTTTTGTTGTTTGTTGAGTGTTTCAATTCAATTATGGGGCAATAATAATTTAGGATAAATGTGGTAGGATCTGTCACAGAGTTCTATGATCTGAGCTAATTCCTGGAAAAGAATTGAACAATCCTTATTTATTATCTACTTATTGTTATCAAAGATCATAGCAGTATCCAGATGGTCAATATCTAGGTGCATTTGGTTCTCTTTCTTTTCATTTATTTGCTTATTTTTATCAGAGATCATAGTGGTGTCTAGATGGTCAATATCTGGGTGTATTTGGTTCTCTTTCTTTTCATTTATTTACTTCTTGAACTATCAGAGATCATAGTGGTTTCCAGATGGTCAATATCTAGGTGCATTTGACTCTTAGTTTTCATAATAAGTTGCAATGATGAATAAAATTGGAAAGTGCGGCAGTGACTTGGTTTCATCACTCATTCTTTCATTTAGTTACATGACTAATCTCTCACTAACTTTCTTCTAACTAACACATGCATGTACTCAGACACTTTGCACATTTCAGTTAGCATCCATTTTTTGTATAGAGAAAATAAAAGAAAACACATGCATACATCATAAATAGATCATATAGATATGAATTCATAATAAGAGCCATCTTGCATACATATATCAGTATCATAGGAAATAAACATCATACATCAAGAGTCTGCATATTTTAAACCACATAGAATATATATAACCATAAAGCATCTCATCAAGTGCATCTGCATGTACAAAACATATAGAAATAAGCCACACATCATATAGAACCATTTCATAAACAACATAAATAGAAACATATCATATATCATATGTCTGAGTACAATGGATGGTCGCATGTCTGACATAAAAGTGATCAACACAATGTCTATAAATATTAGTACATCATCAATAGAAAATCAATACAACATTAGTACAAAATTGATATTAAATGATACAAAAAGGTACATAGTGATACAATGCTACAAAATTCAAGAGATTCTACCCCCACCCTCACCATCAGGCTGACGAGGGGGTGGCATCTCAGATCCTATCCTCCACTACTGCAAAGTAGGTGCAAGACCACTACTCTATGATCATTGTGCTCTACTAGATCTCTGAGAGGCACTATACCTGGGAACACGCTAGGTAGAAGGAACAACATCCTCATAGTGCCACTACCAGTACTAAATCTCTCTCTGTGCCTCACGACCTAGTCTCCAAATCCAATCACGAGAATCCCTCAAGAATACATATATCAATCATATATAAGAAATAAAATACATCAAACATCAGAAATATACCTGCATCAACAGTGGCTAAATGCCACATCCATAGAATAGGTAGTAGACCCTAAAACTTGGTCCTTGCAACATGGATCAGGATCACAACTCCCCAAAGGGTAACAACTCTAGACCTTCATGCAAAGTAAGCATGGCTGCAAGATGCATGACATCTCCTACGACATTTATCCTGAATCATCATTGCCCCAAAATCAAATTGAAACACCCCACAAACAAAAAATAAATAAAAAAAGAACCCTGAGCTCCAAAGTGCAAAGTGACAATTGAAAGGCCCATAAGCTATTTATAAATGATCACCATAGACCCTAATTCCTCAAGGAGCCCTATTTTATCATCCCAGGCCCTGGAATCTTTCACGCCTAATATCTAGAGCAATTTGAACTACTTTCACAAACTATGGGATGCCATGAGAATTATATTGTAGTTTCAACAAATTGACGCTCCTGTCATGACTTTTCACTCAAATTTGTTGAGGGGGAATAAATCCACCTACAATCGCCAAGGAAATCTAGGGCAAGATCAAAATGGAAGATTCTTTGATATAGTGTGACAAGCCACAATGTATCAAAGAGGGGCAAATGTAGACACCCCAAAATGGACAGACTTGCGGCCATATATTAAATTACTAATTTTCCTCTATGAAATATTGGTTTTTTTAATCATTAATTAATCATCTTATTTCACCTAAATCCAATCATCTAATCATTCAATCATTTCCCCAAAATTAATTAAATAATTAATTTTATTTAATCAATAAACCTTAATTAATTAATTTTGATTAATTAATTAAATTCAATTTCCTAAAGTTTAAAATCAAATATTTCAATTTATTAATTTATTATTCTAATTAAATTAATTTCATTGAATTAATTTAATTTCATTCAAATATTCAATTTTAAATCAAAATAGAATTGAATTATCTCATATTTGAGTATTTTAATTTCTGAAATTAAATAAGTACTCAAATAAATCAACTCTTCAGTTCCAAGAGGTAACTCCAATTTAACTCTTCAGTTCCAAGAGGTAACTCAAATTCAACTCTTCAATTCCAAGAGGTGACTCCAAACCTTCTCTTCAGTTCTAAAAGGCAACTCACAATTAGTTGTTCTGTTAACTAAACTATCCCCTCTTTTTTTCAATTAAAGAGGTGGAGTTTACTGATTGCTTCTCTAGTTCCTTTTGATCTCAACCATTCATCCTCCAATTTTTGGGATCGATCTCATCCATCCAAATCATTTTCCATATTCTATATAATCAACCTTTCTCAACCATTTGAAGGGGCCAGGATTTCAAGTTTTGTGCATAATTACTCTCCATGATTCTTGTATGGGGCATTGAGCAAAATCATTATCACATTGATCTCATTTTCTCAACACTCCCAAGTAACGGGTGTTGCCAATACCAATACTGGGCACCGTTTGTAAAATGTTTCAAGAGTAAACAGAAGCAATAAAAGCTTCAAGCATCATGGTTTGCATTCGTTTGTTTTCCTCTATTTTTATTGTTATTTTATTATCCATAGGTTCTTTTTTAGTAGTTTTGATTGCTTTCCCCCATTGCAAATCAGTGCTACTAACCCTCATTTGAGTGTGCAAGATTGGATTTATACACATTTTAATGCACTTATTGAACTTATTTAATGCACTATTTATGGTTATGGTTGCTTCAATTTATTATATTTAACATAATTTGTTCAATATGTTACATGTTACATTTAGGTATTTTGCTACTCTTTTTATAGAAACATGTATGTATACACATTGTTATATTTAAATTGAAATATGTACATGTTTAAAGTTTGTGAAAAGATATAAACATATATCTATACTTCATGAAATAGTGAACACTAAAACTATCAATCCAACTAACATCTAGTAAAACATGTAAATGTGTACAAAATATCTAAATTCTAGTAGATATGTAAAATGTATATAGATCAATAAAGAAAAATAATCCATAATGTCAATCCTACATGTTAGAAATAACTGAGAGGGGGGGTGTTAGTAATAACTGAGAGGGGGGGGGGTGTGAATCAGTGCCCTAAAAATTGTATCCTTCAAACATTAACCACCAATCAAATAAACCTTAGATTATTATGTCCCTACAAGATGCATGCCATGAAATAATTTATAATGATTTAACTATCTGTCGGTTTTCCTTGTCTGTCCTTATTCTCTATGATTACCGATAAGAAGTATAACTATTTACCAAAACTTAGTAAATAAGCAGAGTATACCAATATATCCAGAATGAATTATGTAAGATACAAAATAGTAAAGAAATGCATCATACACACATATAATACATGGATTTTAACTTGGAGACCCTGTTAAGGGAAAAAACCACTAGGATCAGTACCCCAAATTTTCACTCTTCTGAAGTGAGCCCTGTTAGGAGACAACCCTATTAAAGGTTACAAACACATTGTTAGGTGTGACCTTGTTAGAGGATTTTACTCATATAGGTTGTCACTTAGAATCGAGCATCTAATGCTGCCATCCTTGAATCAGCCTCTCTCTTAGACTGTCAATAGACATCGGGCATATCGAATGCTACTTTCATGAATCAACCTTTTTGGCACTCCTTGGGATGTACCTCAATATATAGAAGACTGTTAAGTCCTGCTCTATTAAGAGACTTGATGCTTCAATGGTTAAACTGAAACAATATATCCTATTTCTAATGCAACTTGAATTGAAGATTTTTAGATCTATTTAAGTACATTACCTCTCTGATCAATGTATCAATTCAATACTTTTGTGCTCCACACTTTCTGCTCTGTGATGTTGTGCTCACTATTTGTCGGTGTCTATAGAATTCCTTAACTCTCCTTAGCTTGATTGATCAGTATTGCATAAAGTTGTTCTTCATCAGTTTCTCTTCAGCATCCTCTTTTCATTCACTCCCTTTAATCCCTTTTCATGTGATGTGTTTTTGAAAATGAATTAGGCTTGTCTCTTATATAGACATGATATTCATTCTTTCTTGACTCTTGATTCTTGGCGTGAAATTTTTTTTAGGCAATTTGATTTAAAGCATAACTACTAATTTATCTTGTAGTTATCATCTTTCCAACTGTACAAATCTTCTTTAAATCAATCACTTAACTATGGTCAAATAAAATAAAGAAAAAAACTAGTTAAGTCTATCTTTAGCTCTTGCCAACTAGATATTTTGTCATTTTCTGAACTCTTTGTTCTGTTGGTCAACTCTGTAGTTAGTTGGCAGTGACAACTGACAGTTCTATCAGTGTGACTCCAGTTAGCTTTAGGATCTCCATCCATCAGGAAATATTGGAATTTTACTTGTCAGGCAATACTATTTTCATCTCATCGGGCATCCTATGGTTTTTCTTCATTGGGAAACATTGTCTTCTGCTTGTCAGGTATCACTTTGACTTTTTCTTCTTTGCCATTATCAATGGTGTGCACTCCATCAGTGTTGTCTGTCACATAGTGAATACTTGACTTGTATGTATTGCTGAAAGTGTAACCTTTTTCCATTGATTCTCTAAAGTATTAGGCATTATGTACATGATTTTACAGATGATATCAAGTTGACATCAATGAAAATACAAACCATTAACTGATTTAATGCCTTGCATTATCTTCAACTTAACATTATCAAATATTCAATCAGTTACTTGTCATCAATCTCTCCCTTTGACATTGATGGAAACATACTATATTATCATTCTATAATATTTCTAATACGATATGAAATACAATCATTGAGATTCATCAAACTACCAATCTCTCCCTTTTGTCAACCAATAAAATGTCTGAACTTCAGTAAGATTTTTTTTAGCTTAGATTTGATTCTTGCAGCTCTTTTTCGTCTGATGTGGTGTGTCCTCTTCTTCTATCAATTTCTCTCCTTTGACTATTCTCTCTTTTGTGATGTCTTTTTCTCTTGTCAGCAACTCTCCCTTTGTATAATCTTTCATACATTTTTCTCTCCCTTGGAATATAATCTCTCCCTGTTGGATTAATATGATAATGGATAATCTCTCTCCCTTTTTTAGAAAGAATTTGATAATATGGATAATTTGTCTCCTTTTGAAAACAATGCCAAACAAATATCTCATAGGTATCTGACATTCATGTCAAACAATCTTTTCTTTCCGTCCATAATATATTCTTTGAATTTCATTTATCCATCAACAATACAACAATATGCAATGGTGCTTGGTTCTAATATATACCTATCTGTATATAGATGTATCTTTGAAGTTCATCTCTTTGCTTGCATCAACATGATTGATATTCTGATAATATGTAGGCTGATGCAGCCTTAAGTCATTTTACTAACTGGTAGACAAGGGTTTGACCCCTAGTCTCTTTCTTAAGTACACAAATGTATCCTTGGGTAGTGGCTTGGTGAAGATATCAGCTAATTGTTCTTTGGATTGCACATACTCAAGTATCACCTCTTTTTCTTGAACTTGTTCTCTTAAATAATGATACTTGATGGAAATGTGTTTAGTCTTAGCATGCATGACTAGATTCTTGGAAATTTTTATTGCACGGGTGTTATCACAATTGATAATCACTGGTTCTAAGATCTTCATATGCATACCTTGTAGCAATTGTTTGATCCATGCAATATTTGAGCAATTTGCAGCAGTAGCAACATACTTTTCTTCTGTAGTAGACTAAGAGATGCATCCTTGCTTCTTTCTAATCCATGTGACAAGTCTATCACCCATAAATAATGCTCTTCCATTTGTGCTCTTTCGGTCATCAAGATTTCCAGCCCAATCAACATCGTTAAACACCTTAAGTTCAAATTTTCTTTCTCTTATGTACCATAAGATGAATTCCTTAGTATTCTTCAGATATCTTATTATTATTTTCATAGCAATCATATGTGATTCCCTAGGGTTAGCAGAAAATCTAGCAACAATTCCTACTGGATGTGCAATATCTAGTCTAGTGTGTACAACATACATGAGTTTTCCAATCATTGATCTATACAAAGTCTGATTTACCTCTGCTGTCTTGTTCTCCTTTGTCAACTTACATCCAGTAGCCATTGATGTTCCAACTGGTTTGGATTCTTCCATCTTGAATATTTTCAGGACCTCTTTGATGTACTTCAACTGTGTAATGAAAATACCTTCTCCTTGTTGCATGATCTGGAGACCAAGAAAGAAATTGATCTCTCCAAACATAGAAATCTCAAACTCTTTGCTCATCTCATTAGCACATTATTTTCATATCATATCATTGCCTCCAAATATGATGTCATCAACCAATATTTCAGCAATCAAGATGTTAGCATCAATATCTTCTTTTAAATAAAGATTATTATTTTCACTAGTCTTTACAAATCCAATACTTATTATATAGGAATGAAGTCATTCATACCAGGCTCTAAGAGCTTGTTTCAATCCATAAAAGGCTTTTTGAAGTCTACATACCATGTCCCTCTTGTCTAGATCAACAAACCCTTATGATTTTTCAATGTATACCTCTTCTTCAAGTATTCCATTCAGGAATGTTGACTTGACATCCATTTGATATACTTTGAATCCTTTGAATGTAGCATAAGCAAGTAATATTCTTACTCCTTCTCGCCTAGAAAAGGGTGAAAAGGTCTCTCCATATTCTATACCTTCCTCTTGTGCATACCCCTTGCATACTAGTCTTGCTTTGTTCCTTGTGACTTCTCCATTCTCATTCAACTTATTCTTGAATATCCATTTTGTACCAATGACATTCTTGTCATGTGGTCTTGGCACAAGTGACCATGTTTTGTTTTTCTCAATCTTCTCAATCTCATCATTCATAGAACTTATCCATTCCTCATTATCAAGTGAGGTATTGGCATATTTACGCTCAAACTCACAAATTAGATAGCCTAAGTTTAGAGACTTACTTCTTTTTCTTGTATCAACTTTCTTATCTCCTATGATTTGGATCTCTGGATAGTTCCTTCTTACATATCTTTAAAGTACAAGTACATCTCTTTGTATATCATCTTGATCATCATTTTGATCTTCATTCTATTCTTCATCACCTCGCACATTATCTTGATCTTTATCTTGACCATCGATATTTGCAGCTTGATGCTTGGGAGAAATGATTTGTAGCTTAGGAGCTCTACATTGTTGGTAGGGTACAGTGTTAGGTTCCTCATTGTAAGTGAGCTTATTGTAGTCCTCTGGTTCTTTAGTTCTTTCTTGTTCATTCTTCTCTGCAAATTCATCTATCTTTACATTTGCACTTTCAATAATTTTGTTTGAGGTTTTTTTTAGACGTTTGTAAGCCTTTCTCTTGGTATAATACCCTAGAAAAATTCCTTCATCACTTTGGGAGTCATGTTTTCCATTTCTATCATCTTTTAAGATATAACATTGATTGCCAAAATTTTTGAAATAATTTACATTGGGTGTGTATCCATACCATAGCTCATAAGGTGTTTTCTTGGTGTCTTTCTTCAATTGTACTCTATTTAGTGTGTAAACAGAAGTACTGAAAGCTTCCCTCTAGAATATTTGGGTGATGCCTTTTTCTATCATTAGTGTTCTAGCACAATCAACTATTGACTTGTTCCTTCTCTTAGCAATCCCATTTTGTTGTGGTGTTTTTGGTGCAGAAACCTGTCTCTTTATACCATGCTCATTACAAAAGTTAGTGAATTCCTCTGATATAAACTCACCTCCTCAATCTGATCTCAAACATTTTAGATCCTTACCACTTTTTTTCTCTACCATAGCCTTATACCATTTAAACATATTAAATGCTTCTAATTTATCTTTTAGAAACATAATTGTCATCATTCTAGAGTAATCATCAACAAAGAGAATAAAATATATATCTCCATAATAACTCTCTATCCTCATAGGTCCACATAAATCAGTATGGACTAATTCTAGAATTGCATCAAATGTATGGGTTTTACTTTTGAAACTATACTTTGTCATTTTACCTTTTTGATAGTTTTTACACATGATGTTGTCGGGCTTGGTCATCGTCAGTAAGCCTCTAACATTTCTCTTTTTTCTAATCTTTATCATGTTTTCAAAGTTCACATGACACAGTCTTTTGTGCCCTAACCTTATGTCTTCATTTGTAGCAATCAAACAAGTGGAGTCAGTATCATTCAGATATAATAAGTTACCTTTTGTCTGTTCACCGGTACCAATCAAATTTCTAGATTTGTTGAAGATCTTTGCCTTCTTATTTTCAAATGCAACTTTGTGACCTGAATTATTCAACTGAGAAACACTCAATAGATAATAATTCAATCCATTTACCCAATAAGCATTCTCACACTTTATCTGGTTATTCAACATTATTGTTCCTCTACCTTCAACTGGACAAGGTGTGTCATTTCCCATTCTTACTGATCCACCCTTGTAGTATTCAAAAGTCTCAAACTTTTTCTTATCATCAGTCATATGATGAGTGCAACCACTATCTATGATCCAAAAATCATTTTTTCTAATTTTAGATATGAGAGTTGTTTCTACATACCTTTCTTCATCATCATCTAAATCATCTTTTACAACCACAAACACCATCTCGGTGTCTTCATCAGATTTGGTGTCAGTATCATCATCCTTGGATTTTTCTAGTTATCTAACCTTCTTTCCTTTGTACTTATAGTCTCAGGTATCTCTTCTTTATGATTGTCGGTAGCTTCTGTAATCACCTCTATCAGGCTTCTTCTCAAGAGATCTGTCATTACTTCTATCATCTTTTCTTTTGTTAGTACATCTTGCAACAAAGTGTCCAATCTCTTTGCAATTAAAACAAACAAGTGGTAATTTCCCTTTGCCTCTCTGCATTCTTCTAGCCATAAGTGCTTCAATTTCATCAAGATCATCTTCTTCATTTTCACTATCACTATCTTTTCTCATAGTGTTTTTGTGACTTGATTTACTTATTCTCATAGAAT
>MU226101.1:1804116-1827680 GCA_018584345.1 Thuja plicata
GTCCACTAAATATGATGTCATCTACAAAAATTTCAGCTAATAATGTACCTTTGCTTTGCTCTATTTTCAAGTATAGGTTGTTGTTGTCATTGGTTCTTGCAAATCCAATCTTGATCAGATAATTGTGCAATCTCTCATACCATGCTCTTGGTTTTTGCTTCAATCCATATGATTCTTTGTGCAATCTGCAAACCATATTCCTTTTGTTTGGGTCAAAAAAACCATCATCTTGCTCAATATACACTTCTTCTTCCAAGATACCATTGAGAAATGTAGACTTCACATCCATCTAATAAACTTTGAATCCTTTATAGGCTTCATATGCAAGTAAGGTTCTGACTCCTTCCAATCTTGAAACTGGGGTGATTGTTTCACCATAGTCAATTCCTTCCTCCTATGCATAACCCTTGCATACCAGTCTAGCTTTGTTTCTTGTCACATATCCATGTTCATTCATTTTATTCCTGAATACACACTTTGTACCAATTATATTTTTATCCTTCATCCTTGGTACAAGTGTCCAAGTCTTGTTCTTCTCAATTTGTTCAATTTCTTCATTCATTGCCCATATCCAACCTTCATTATCTAAAGCATCTTTCACTGTTTTGGGCTCAAATTCACATAATAGATATGTGCCATCTCTCAACTTACTTCGTGTCATAACTGTAGAATCATTCGATGCAATGATTTGATTATAATTGTGGTGTCTCCTCACATATTTTGCTAGAGTAGGCTCAGGTCTTGCTTTAGGTTCATTGTTTGTGTTCAGTTCTAGTTGATTTTGAGACTTGGCATCTCCATCAGATAGCTCAACATTCACTTGTTGTTGCTCAGAAACTCCACTCTGTGACTCGGCATGAGTAGAATATTGCTCAACAGTAGGCTTAGGTAATGTATTAGAACCTGCCTCATCTAGATATATGAATGATTTGTAGCTTTTAGGCTCTTGTGTTCTTTCATCTTCATTCCTTTCTGCAAACTCATCAATTCTAAAATTTTCACTTTCCACAACTTTGTTAGTATTCGAATTCAAACATTTGTGTGCTTTGCTTTTCATTGAATAACCAAGGAATATACCTTCTTCACCTTTATCATGAAGTTTTCCATTTTTGTTGTCCTTCAGTATAAAACATTTGCTTCCAAATACTTTAAAGTACTTTACACTAGGTGCATAACCATACCAAAGTTTATAAGGTGTAGCATTTGTACCTTTCTTGACTTGTACTCTATTCAGGGTATAGACTGCAGTACTTACAGCTTCTTTCAAATATTTTTGTGCAACATTCTTCTCCATCATTAGTGTTCTTGCACAGTCCATCATAGATCTGTTCTTGTGTTTAGCAATACCATTTTGTGGAGGTGTCCTGGGTGCGGACATCTATCTCTTTATGCCTCAGTCATTTCAGAATCTGTTGAACTCATTAGAAATAAACTCTCCACCTCTGTCAAATCTTAAGCATTTCAAACTTTTTCCTATTTCCTTCTCAACTTTAGTTAAGTACCATTTAAATAACTAGAATGCATCAGATTTTTCCTTGAGAAACATTACAGTCATCATCCTTTAATAATCATCAACAAATATAATAAAGTATCTAGCACCACAGTAGCTTCTTTCTCTAATGGGACCACAAAGATCAATATGGACTAATTCCATAATTTCCTTTGAAATATGTGTTTTACTCTTGAAACTAGACTTATTCATCTTTCCTAGTTGACATTGTTTGTACATTGCATTCTCAGGTTTCTTTAACTCAGGTAGCCCTCTAACCCTTTTCAATTTACTTATGCTTACCAAATTATCAAAGTTCACATGACACAATCACTTATGTCATAACCAAACATCATTGTACTATGAAAACAAACATGTTTCTTTAGATAAATCTAGATAGAACAGGTTACCTTTAGTCTGATCACCACTTCCAACTAGTTCTCCAGTAGAGTCATAGATCTTTGCTTTTCTGTGATGGAACTCAACTCTGTAACCAGAAGTGTTCAGCTGTGTAACACTTAGAGATTTATAATTAAGATCATCAACCCAATACACATTATCACATCTAATTTTGTCAGTCAAGTTAATCAATCCTTTACCTTTGATGAGACATGGTGTATCATTACCAAATTTTACATATCCTCCTTTGCATTGGTTTAGGGTTTCAAACTTATCCTTGTCACTAGTCATATGATGGGAACAACCACTGTCAATGATCCAACGATCACCTTTACCCTTATAAGAAATTAATATAGTTTTCTCATCATCATCAGAATCTTCTTTCATTGAAACATAAACAACTTCTATATCATTATCATCAGAATTGTCAATATCATTGTCAGAAGTTTCTTCTACAATATAAGAGGATTTCTTACCTTTGTCTTTGTAATCCTTATATTTCCTAAAGTCTTGGTCATCCTTTTTTCCTTTGTATTCCTTGTATTTTTTTTCCTTTCTTTCATCTTTTTCATTATTATTAGGACATCTAGCAGCTATATGACCAACTTTATTGCATGAAAAGCAAATGATAGGAAGTTTACCTCTGTATTTTCCTTTTCCTCTGGACAACCTTTTTGCCATAAGTGCTTAGAGTTCTTCAAGATCATCATCAGTAGTGTCACTATCACTGTTCACATGTTTCTTTCCTTTCTTAGATTTATTGAGGACCAACTGGGATCTAAAAGCAGAATCAATACCTTGTGGATTGTAGTTATCATAATTTGACATTTCAAATGTAGTGAGTCGGCCTATCATATTTTCTAGATTTAGATTATTGTTAGGAGTACATCTCAGTTCTTGAATTGCAGAAACTCTAATAGCATATACAAGAAGTAGAGTTCTCAGTACCTTCCTCATAATAGTGTTCTCATCTATTGTTCCATTAGCTCCTCTAATGGAATTTAAAACTTCTTTTACTCTACCATAATACTGATTAACATTGTCACCTTCTTGCATTTTCATCTCATCAAACTTACCTCTTAGACTTTCTTATTTTGCTCTCAGCACATTTGTGTCTCCACCATAGATAGTTTCTATTTTATCCCACATCTTCTTTGCATTTGTGCAACTCTTTATATCATCAAACTCTGAATAGCTCAATGAGGATGCAATCTCCAACATTGCTTGATTGTGCTCTTGTTTTTCTCTTAGTTGTGCATCTGTGAGAGGATTAATAGGTGATACATAGTCATTTTCAACAAGTTGCTTAGCATCATCACCAATACCGGCCAGATGTAGTTTGATCAAACTCTGCCATGCAGGGAAGTTATCTTTGTTCAACTTCGGAACCTCCTTTTTATACATCTTGATCTTTTCGCTCCAAGTCCCTTCAAACTATTTTCAGGAGACCAAAGCTCTGATACCAATTGTTAGAATGAATTTATAATAAATGAGAGGGGAGGGGTGAATCATTTATCCTCAGGTCTAGGTGTAGCAAATAAAACTTTTTGTATTTCAGATCTACTTAGAAGCAGTATTAATCATGTAGTTTACTATTTAATGTAATTAGCTTGTAGAAACATAAAATTAAAACAAACCACAAGAATTCACACAAGTTGACACAAGTATTTAATGTGGAAACCCAATATGGGAAAAACCACCTGTAACATGCTACCAAGTTTCACTTTTCTGAAGTGAGCTCTGTGAGGAGCCAACCCTGTTAAAGGTTACAATAACACACTGTTAGGTGTGACCTAGTTAAATGATTTAATCACCCTATCAGGAGTGGCCTTGTTAGAGGACTTAGAACATTCCACCTGAATGTCACCTTGCTTAGAGGATTTATACAAATGAGTGTTAGGTCAACCTTGTTAAAGGATTTCAACTGATACAATGGTTAGAAAGTAATCAGGAGTTGTGATCTGATACATACAACTTACTTTGAAAATTCAGATCCAATTACAACTCTAATGCTAACTTACTGAGTGGCCTGCATTGTCATTTCAATCTTCTGATCTACTTGGAAATATGTCAAGCAATCACACATGCAACTTTTTTCTTATGTGTTCAGCCTTCTCTACTAGGTCATGCCAATCAGTAAATCAACTATGCAATCCTCTTGCATACACACATGTACACCAATCAGTAGATCCACCACCACATCCACACTTTAAAGAATAACCCCTTGAGGTTATCATATACCTTTCTATCTAGGTCAAATAAATCTTTGCCGCTTAATCAAGATCGTAGATCTTAGGTTAGGTCAGATACAACAGATCATTCCATCATTATATTACATTTACTTCTCCAAAGTAGTCTCTAAGTAAAAATTGAATCCATGCTTTAATTATGGTTACCCATACATTAAATGACATGGATCAATCTTTAATTAACTTTACATATCCCAATAAAATAAACTAAGTTGGCTAGAGATCTCAAATCTCATCATTAATCTAAATACAGTAAGTCGGCCAACATCACTATTTCCACTTGGAAATTTCACTAGTGCTTGACACTGAGCAAACTTTCTCATCACAAAAAACTTCGCTTGGCACAAGCCAAACTTGCTTGGCACAAAACAACCAGAAAAATTGTCTTTGAAAGGTAAACAACTAATTACTTTGCCAGAGTGCCAACTGATCAAGTACCCTTTTATTTTCCTTAACTCAACCATTCACTTGGTCTTCTTGTTAAATCTTCTTCTTCAATCAATAGATATGGCACTTAAACAGATAACAATAGTCTCACTAGTTAAGGTTTGACATCAATGAAAAAATAACAATTACTTGCATTGTCACTTTCCAACATGAAATGCAGAAAGATAATGCAAGACATTAAATGAGTTAATGGATTGTATTGTCATTGATGTCAACTTGATATAATATGATCAGTTATACACAAAGTGTCAAAGACTTTATAGAATCAAAGATATAAAGATTATTCTTTTAGTAATGCATAAAATACAAGAATTCACTAAGTGACTACAAACACCGATGGTTAGTGGAACCCGACGGACAAAGAAGACCAAGAGAAAAGTCACAGTGATACCCGAGCAAGAAAATTGACAAGCATTACCGACGAGTAGAATCACAAGTATTACCGACGACCAAAATTACAATGTTACCTCATAAGAGGAACTTCACAGTGATGCCCGACAGATAGACAACCTTGACAGACAAACAAAACCAACAGAGAAGCCTGAGGAGAACTGAAGTGTTGACCGAAGCTATCAAAGAGTCAAAACACCAAAATTAACTAAAGTTCAGAAATGACAAAATACCTAGCTGGCAGAGTTAAATATAGAATTAACTATTTGTTATCATTATTTTCATTGACAAGATAAATCTAGAGATAAATAAAAGATTTAAAGCTATTTTATCTAGTTGGAAAGAATATTTCTACAGGATAAAACAAGAGTTAAGCTTTAAATAAAGATTGGCTAAGATTGCAGATCACGCCAAGAACAAGAAAATCAAGAAGTGAGAAATGGTGATATCATGTCTATAAAGAGACAACTTAATTCATTATGAATTAAGGGGGAGTGAAAGAAAAAGAAGGATGCTAGAGAGAAACTGATGAAGAATGACTTCATACAGTCTTGATAAATCAAGCTAAGGAAAGAGCTAAAGATTTCTGCAGACACCGAGAAACAGAGAAGTGCAACATCACTAAGAAGAAAGAAGTGGAGCAAAGGTATTGAAAAGACATATTGATCAAAAAGGTATTATGAGCTTACAATAGATCTGAAAATATGCAAGTCTAAGTTGTATATGTGAACAAATTATTTACTGTTTCAATTTTACCATTGATTGTCATAGAAGGTCATAGAAGGCAGCATAGAGATGCCCGATATCAAGTGACAAAGTAATCTATCAAATCCTCTAGCAAGGTTACACCTAACAGTGTGCTTGTAACCTTTAATAGGGCTGGCTCTTCACTGAGCTCACTTCAGAAGAGTGAAAATTTTGGGTTATCTGTCCCAAGTGGTTTTTCCCTTATAAGGGTTTCCACATTAAAAATCCATGTGTCAATGTGTTTATGAGTCATTAATGTAGTGTTTTTCATTACACATAACTAATCTAGATTGATTAATATACACTAATAAATTTACCATTTTTTGGTAAATGAAAGACTGTTATTCAGTAATCATTAAGATTATAGTTTAACAGTGAACTTCGAGCAGTAGTTATTTGATAAGTTTATTTGAAGGCATGCATCTTGCATGACTAAAGATAACTAGAGGCTGAATATTATGGTACTAACTTGTTGGGTTGATTTATTAGAATATTTTGAGGCCATTGATTCACCCCCCTCTCAATTATTTCTAACAATTGGTATCAGAGCTTGTGTGCTTAGAAAGGGATTTTAACAACTCAAGAAAAAGATCACAAGATGAACAAGCGAGACATGCCCAAGTTGAATAAAGACAAATTTGAATCATAGAAAACTAGAATAAGACTCCACCTATCAAGTATTGATAATGATGTTACTCAACACCTTGATACTAAATATGTGTTGCCTCCAAGACCTCACACTCTTGAGCAATTGAGAGAAAAGTATGACCATAATTGCACGATGATAGAGCTTTCTTCCTCACTCTTCGATGGTGAGTTTGAAGATGTCAAAACCCGCACCTCTATAAAGAAAATGTGGGATAAAGTGAAGCTGGTACATGGAGGAGATGCTAATGTACTAAGAGCCAAGGTAGAAACCCTAAGAGGGAGGTTTGATGACCTAATAATGAAAGAAGGAGAAAATATAACTTAGTATAGCTAAAAAATCAAAGAGGTAGTCAATAATATATGAGAAGTTGGAGGTGTACTTGAAGAAAAGACAATGGTAAGTAAAATCTTAAGAACCTTACTGCCTGTATATGCTATTAGAGTATCTATTATTCAAGAAATGAGAGTAGTTGCACACAATACAGTTACTCTAGATATTTTGATTGGTAGACTGATTTCATTTGAGATGAATAACTTTGATAATAGTGTCTTACCATCTATAGAGTCTGCATTCAAATCTTCTTTAAAAATAAGTCAAGTCATAGTCAGACTATGAGGAATGATAGTGAAAGTAATATTGAGGATCAAGGACTTGATGAGATTGAAGCACTAATGGAAAGAAGATTTTAGAGAGGCAAAGGTAGATATAAAGGTAAATTACCACTTGTATGTTTTAATTGTAAAGAGGTTAGACACTTTGCTGCAAAATTTCCTAAAAGAAGAAAATATGATAGAAGTAATGATAGAACATATGAAAAGAAGTTTGACTGAGGTGATAATAGAGATTACCGAAGAAACTGACAACCTGATAGAGGAGATACCTGAGACTAAAAGGACAAAGGGAAGAAATCTTGTTACCTAGCTGAGAATAGAGCCAATGATACTAAAACCAAATCAGAAGAATACATTGAGATGGTATTTGTAGCCATGAAGGATGATTCAGACGAAGAAGAAGAAAGGTATGTAGAAAATGCACTCATATCTAAGGTTAGTAAGAATGATGTCTGGATTATAGATCGTGGTTTCCCTCACCACATGACCAGTGATAAACAAATGTTTGAAACTTTTGAATACTATAATGGTGGTTCAGTAAGAATGGGTAATGACACACCTTGTCCAGTTGAAGGTAAAGGAAGTATAATGTTGAATAACCTTATCAAATGTGAAAATGCTTACTGGGTAAAAGGACTGAATTATAATCTATTAAGTGTTTCACAACTAAAAAATATAGGTCACCGAGTAGCATTTGAGAATAAGAAGGCAAAGATCTTCAATGAATCAGGAAGGCTGATCAGAACTAGTGAGCAGACAAAAGGTAACCTATTCTATCTTGATGATGTAAACACTACTTGTTTAATGACTATAAATGAAGACATATGGTTATGGCATAAGAGATTGTGTCATGTGAATTTTTACAACATGATAAAGATAATAAATAAAAGAAAATTTAGAGGCTTACCGAGCATGTCAAAGCCCGAGCATATCATGTGCAAGAATTGTAAAAAAGGTAAGATGACAAAGTCTAGTTTCAAGAGTAAAGGCCATACATCTAATGACATTCTAGAATTAGTCCATACTAATTTATGTGGACCTATGGGGACAAAGAGTTACTATGGAGATAGGTATTTCATTCTCTTTGTAGATGATTATTCTAGAATGATGACAGTTATGATCTTAAAAGATAAATCATAAGCATTCAAGATGTTTAAATGGTATAAGGATATGGTAGAAAAACAAAGTGATATGAAATTAAAATGCTTAAGGTTAGATAGAGGAGGGGATTTGATTTTAGATTAATTCACTAATTTCTGTAATGAACATGGAATTAAAAGACAAGTTTCTACACCGAGAACACCACAGCAAAATGGAATTGCTAAAAGGAGAAATAGATCAATTGTTGACTGTGCAAGAACATTGATGAATGAGAAAAGCATCACTCAAACTTTCTAGAGGGAGGTTGTCAACACTATTGTCTACACATTGAATAGAGTACAATTGAAGGACACAAAGAAGATACCCTATGAGCTTTGGTATGGATACACACCCAATGTAAGTTACTTCAAAATCTTTGGTAGTCAATGTTATATTTTCAAAGATGAAAGAAATGGAAATCTTGACTCCAAAAGTGATGAAGGTATCTTTCTAGGGTATTCCACCAAAAGTAAGGCTTATAAATGTCTTAACAAGTCATCTAACAAGATCATTGAAAGTGCAAATGTAAAGATAGATGAATTTGTAGAGAAGAATGATAAGGAAAGCAGAAAAGAACCAGAAGACTACAACATGTTTGTTTATACTGAAGAACCTGACACTCTACTCAAGAAATAGTGTATCACTCCCAAGAGACATAACATTACACTCGAGCATCAGGTTGTAATTATCAAAAATTAGGAAAGTCCTCAAGGTGATGTACCGAGTGATGAAGATTACAATGAAGGTCAAGATGATGATAAAAATGATGGACAAAGAGCTGAACTGAAAATTGCCAAGTATGTCAGAAGACATCATCCACAGAATCAAATCATAGGAGACAAGAAGGATGGAAAGTATCTACATCTGAACTTTCAGTGTTTCGGACACCAAAACACTAAAAGTATTGACATCCCACCGCAGGCTATATAATGTCTTAAAGCCCTAAAATGACATTCAATTCTCTATTTTGGCTTCTAGAATCCTTCAATCCCACAAAAATTTGTAGCTTTGTTGACTTCATTCTTCTTGGGTCTTCTCTGCATCTGTGGCCTCTTGCCCGCATCTTCCACTCCTAGCTCTCGAGGTAGGTTCACTCGCCTTTTTTATTTGTTTTTGTTCACAATTTAGGGTTTCTTTGGTTGCATGTACCTCCCCCTAAATCTTAGGGTTCTCTTTTAACCCTCTACCTTGTAGGGGAGGGCAACCCTTGTCATGTCATTCTTGGTGTCTCTTTCACGTCTGCCCTGTCCAGGTTTTCTCCATTTTTTCCCTTCTATCGTGACATCTATCATAGGTTTTCATCCTTCTAAAGGCTAAAAACCGGGTCTATTTTGTCACCCAAGTGCTCCTCGGAGATTTGGATTTTTGGAATTTTTGACCTCCATAATGTCTAAAATGTCGGCAAGTCTAAATCGCCAAAAGTGTTGTCTACCTTGCAATATTTCAGACTTTCAAAGTCCAAAATCCTATTCAGATTTTTGGCGTCTGAAGAACTCTTTAAGACTTTCACATGCTGAAAGGTCTGATAGATCTTTCTAATCAATGAATGCTCTTTTGCACTTTCATCCCTTTTGGGCTCTCAACATGTTTTTAGCATCTGAAACCTCGAAAGGTCCAAAAGTGCAAAATCTGCATTTTTGGCTAATTAGAGAGATTTTTACTCTTGTTTTCCTAGATTAGTCAATTCTTTTCAGTTCTTTTTAGTTTCTTATGTAAATAAAACACTGATAATTGCATATTTCATTGCAGGAATGCCTGAGAAATGGATCGCGTCGCCGATGAAGTACTTATACAAGGGGAACACTCCCCCTTCAAGGATTGGCAACAAACACATTGAAATCACCAATACTGATATCAAAAATGTAGATATGGACCAATTTGTGATGAGATGTTCCCAACCAGCTGGGAGATCTGAGGACTGCATGTCACTAGTCCTATCAGGTCTAGTCAATGCAGCAGCCCACCCAGTGGATGTCACATCATCTGAGCTGATCAAGAATTTTGAAAACCACTACGAATCAGATAAAAGGGTGGTCCAAAATACAAAAGGGACAGGTGGTATTGGATATCAAACTGGATATCATAGAAGAGGTCTTCCACCTCCATAAAGGCATAGACAACTTCTATGACTTCTTCATAGAAAAGGGAAACCGATGCTCCAAAAAAAAGGGGAAGAGGCATATGACATTGTCAATAAGAATTACCTCAAGCAACCTCTCCCAAAAAATGGACTAGATAAGATAGACCTCAGGAGGGGGTACATGAAAGATGATATCCATGCAGCCATAACATTAGTGAGCCAGGTATATGGATTACCTCAGTCTATCCAGCTAGAAAATTAGATGATCCTATCAAAAGAGAAGATCAGAGGTCATAAGTCTAGGTTTGATTGGGGAACCATCATTAGTGACAAGTTGGACGAACAGCTGGTTGTAGTAAAGCACAACCCCAAATTCTATATGAAGGGCAAGGGAAAAAGTTGTCAAATGATGGCCCTAACTATAGTATAGTAAATGACACCTTCACCTTCACAATCATCCGATCCATTGAAGGTGATTTTACAAAGATGATGGCAGAGGAAGTAGCCGCTAAGGTAAGGGCCATTCGGGCCTATTACATACAATATAAGACATTCAATTACATCTGGGTGGAAGGGTCTACTTTGAAACCTAAGAATTTGCCCCAATATCCATATGAATATCCATATGATTGGATAATCACTTTAGAAATGGCCAAATAGCTTGCTGACACCTATGAGCATATAAAGCACAAGAAGAAACATTGATGGGACCTCCCTATTTCTCACGGCCCATACATTTTACAAGATATGAAGGTTTGAAAATCCTTGGCCTTTGAATGGGATGAATTCCCACTACATCTTTATAAAACAGTCCAGCCCAGGTTCGACCCTATAGGTATGTACAACCACATCATTGGTAGGTTCTATATCCATGAACCGCATCTTGAAGATCATTGGATCAATTGTATAGATGATGATGTGGTCAGGATCAGGGACTATTGTAGGATGTCCCTTACCCTTGCACAACACACCTTGAAGACCTCAATTCCTTTGAAGGTTTGGGAGAAGGATTCATCTAGGGTATTAGAGGAAATTTACACTTTGGACAAGATATATGATAGGCCCATCATGAATTTTGAGGTTGATAAAGATGAGAATGATGACATTGAGTTCCAGGCTAGGCATGTACTTTGAAAAATGGAAACTTGGATCGAGAGGCCTTATAAAATGGATCCAATCCTAATGAAGACATCAAAATATCCACCCAAGAAGGTGGATAAACATTGTGGGGAGAAAGATACAGTGCCACAATACAAGAAGGCGCCACCACAGAAGCCAAACAGGGTATATGTCAATGAACAGATAGTAGAGTATGGGTTGAACCCAAGATACAAGTCTCCCAAGACTAGAATGAATGGGTAGATAGATCCTCTAGTGGGGTGAGCATAGGCTTCACCAAATGAAGGGCCCTCCACTTCTAGACAATCTCCTCCTACCAATGAAAAGGGTAAGAAAACATATAAGAGGAAGAGAACTTCTATGTCTCCACAATTGGAAATTGTACAAGAGGAGCCAGAAGAATAGGAAGAAGAAGAGGTACCTCTAGTAAAAAAGACAAGGTCTCAAAAGAGGAGAGAGAAGGAGACTACTAGGAAACACTAGGAGGATCCTAAAGAAAAAATTAATCCCTTCGAGGCCTTAGGATCAGATGAGTTCTAGATGTCTAACTTTGAAGGTCTAGAGGGATTTTTGGACCAAGGGAAAGACACACCAGGTTATGTAATAGGGTATGAAATAGGAGGTCCATCTCTCTTTCAGCCCCAAGTAACCCTCACACCACCTCCCACTCAGTTCACTAATCCAACGCCTGATGTACCTATCAAGGAATTGAGGGCCTAGAAATCAAGATGCACCAATCACCCAAGATGTAACAAGAGATAAGGCCACATGAGAGAACCTCACTACTACTCCACCACCTCACATTAATACTCCACCAACTACTCTCCCACCTCCAATTCCTACTCCACTACCATTTCTCCCAACTCTGACACTGACTCCACCACCATCAATATCTTTGCCTTGCTTCTTCCCAACCCGTGGAGGATCAATAAGTGTGGAAGCCATATCACCTTTCAAAACAACATTGAAAGTCATGACGGGTCTTAATACCAAAGTTTTGATTATCTCCTAAGGAGATGAAGACCAAGACAAGGAAGTGGAAGAAGAAGAAAAGGTAGAAGAGGTAAGGGAAGAAGGAGAAGGAAAAGGAGAAGGAATGAATGGGGAGGAACAAAGAAAGGAACAAGAAGAAGGATTAGATAAGGAAGTAACCCCAAAGCCCCAAAACTCAAACTCAGTCCTTTAGGTTTCTCCAGATGAGCTAGTCACCGCATTTAGTAAACCCACATGGTTAACTAAAGAAATTTAGTTGAGAAAAAGAACTTACATAGATGAAGATGAAGGGGAAGATACAAATATGGCTTCTGTAGGGAAATCCTTCCACCAAACAGGGGTCACATTACCAGCACGGACAATGTCCTATCTCACCCAAGACACTAGGGTTTGCTGAAAGGCACAAGTTACAGTTCCTTATAGTAGTACCTCTCATACACAAGCAACTCAAGAAGATTACACATTTGAAGAGGTGGATTTGGGGGAGCCCACCAAGGAAGGGAAAAAAACATTGGCAGCCTTAGGGCTTAAACATGCTCTAGGGTTCATGAGTAAGGATTAGGAGACCATAAAATCATTGAGAGAACAAAATGAAGCTTTGAAGAATTTCATTCACAAGATGGTTGGTCCTATCGACCCAAGTTTCCTAGAGGCCTCACTGGAGGCATTATTTTAGAAAAGGAACACCCCAGACTTGTCGGCAGGTTTGACCCCATCATTTATCCAAGCAAGTGCAGATTGGAAGGGAGACTTTGAGAAGAACAAAGAAGAGGCCATAAAATAGATATATAAGCCTTATAGGGTCATTTTGGTTGAATCTACAAATTTGATAGACTTGATGGAGAATAAAGGGGTCCTGAACTATGAGATAGAAAAATGGCAAGTCGCCTTCCAAGACCTAGAAGTAAATAGGAATCAACGTTTCCAGATATTGGTGAAAATATATGAAGGCAAAGAGCTCGACAACTTTGAGACCTAGAATAAATGAATGGCCAAGATCATTAAGGTCTATAATAAATGTCAAGCCTCCATCTTGGAGAAATATAAAGAGGTATTGGAATGGGTAGAAGAAATTGATGTTTTCTTCACAGGGATTGGCCTCGACTTGTATTGAGACGAAGATAAACATATCTTATGACCATCAAAAGAAGTTGTCCAATAGTTCAGGAATATTCTGGTAGGCATTAGTACCAAGGATGCCCTACAATAGATATTCTATTCAAGAGAAGAGATGTTAAGGATGTCGGAACACGAAGAGGAGGTCCATTTCTTTGGTTCTAATCTAACAATATTCAAAGAAAAGAAAGAAAGAAATGCCAACTAGGTAAAAAGGAAGGAGATAAACTATGAAGAAGTTTAGAAGATCATACAGAGGATCCAGGCTACACACCCAGAAGTATTCCCAAACTAAATCCTTGGATCCCTTGAGCATTTTTTACAAAAATTAGTTTTAACACTTAGCAATTTTAACCAAAGGCAGGTTTTGGCCTTTCGGCCTTTCAACCCTCCTCAATCAATGCATCTTTCAGCCTTTCGGCATCCCAGTTCTTTTGACCTTCTAGCCTTCTGGATTTTTTGGCCTTTCAGCCCTTTTGGCCTTTCGGCCTCTCAAAGTGTCAAAACTTTCAGACCTTCAGGGGAGTTTTACACTTGGAAAATTTTGGGTGTTTAAAACTTTGGAGTAGAGGTCAGGGGCTGAAAATATGAGTGTTTCCAGGGAGATCACCTTTTTTCATGCCAGTTGAACTCCAAAGTAGATTGATGGTTAACTTGGGTTCATTTTGGAAGAACTAAGGGTCCCCTATCAATTCCAACCACAAGAAGAACCTCCATATGAAGATTCCAAGGAAGAACTCCAAGAACCAAGAAGAAGACTCCAGTTCACGGAAGAAACCCTATCTTCTTTATCTCTCTTTCTATTCGAGTTTGATCACTATTGCATGGACAAACTGATTGTAAATGGATTTAAAATCCATGCAAACTATTCAATATTAGTTAGCAATAGTTTCTTTTCAGCTAAGATTTAGTTTTAGTTTATTTTCATAAATTTAGACTCTCTGATACCCTAATTTTGGCATTCAGAATCGGTAGATCAAAACTCTATATATTGTAATCAAATCAATGTAATAGGGGCGACTTATTATTAGACAATAATGATATACATTTGGTGCTTCATTCATGGTGTGTAAATTTCTGCCATCTATGTGAATTGGTGAATGTGTGTATGCATTAGTCATTACTTTCAAAGAGCCTCTTGTTTTGTTGTGTTTCAAATTCGCATTTACCTTAGTTGGAGTTTTTTGTTGTCTATCGACCTTGTTGTGATGAATGTGTGGAAGGGATCATCTATTGGGCTTAATGATAAATCTATCTCGTGGGTTTGTACATCTTGGTAGCTTCACGATTTGATAGATTTTAAATATCTTGCACGAGTGAATTCATCTTCTCTCCAAATGCTTGCATCCATTGGGTATAGAATTTTGACTTTGTCTGATTTATACCTCTTGGTTTCATTCCAAATATCCTCACCATTCAAGTTGCACGGAAGGGTTTAGAGTGGTACATGTCTATAGGATTTTGTTTAAGTAATTTACTTTATTTCTTGTTACCTTTCTCATTTGAATTTTGTCTTAATCTAAAGTAATCATCTCAAAATACAAAATTTCACTTTAGTTAATCAAAAATCTTGTTAAAATAGAAAAACCCAAAAATAGTACTAAAGATTGTTTTGCAGTTTGATATCTTGAATGTACCAGCAAAGGCCTCCTCTTGAACATTCACATTTATATTCAACTGAGTAACCAAGAAGGTTGTGACCCGACCCTGGAGAACCTTGGGAATAACTTCATTATTCTTTCAAGAGAGGAAATTGAATCTTGAGATCCTAGCAAGTTGGCTTGTGTAAGAACAATGCTCAACAAAAGTGGCACTAGAAGGAGGGCCTCAAGATAGAAAAGCTAGAAAACATTGGATCCTTCTCCTTAGAGCAATTTGAGCGAGTTCTTAGATCATCTCTAAAGAGGAGAAAGTTCATTAAACTCACTCACCATCGTAGACCTCACAACGACAAAGGGAAAACAAAGGAGAACTCCTCTTACCATCCCATCAAGTCATAGAATCTGCTTGGACAACAATCATACATTGTTGTCCCAATTGTTCCCACAGCCATAGATCAAAATCAAAACTTGCAAAATCAAAATTTGAAACAACCTTGTCTAATGGCTTTCTTTGCCAATGCACAAAGTTCACCATTGAATTTTTTTGGACAGCTTCATGAGCTGCCCAAGAATTTGGAAAGGTTTTGCACACATTTTGTATATGGTGAATCAAGAACAACAGAAGAGCACATTTGTGCCTTCAAAGAAATTTTTAACCACAAGGAGATTTCCCACCAGGACGTTGTCTTCTGTCTTTTCCCTTACACTCTGGGAGATTTTGCGTTTAAATGGTACCTTAATATGCCAAGGGGATCTATCTTTGCATGGAATGAATTTGAAACCAAATTTCTCAAGAAATTCAAACTATATGTGGATCATGTTGCAATACATCACCAATTCATTACAACAAGAAAATATCCTAAGGATCCCATCGCCATGCTTAACCATCACTTCCACAAAATGCATGAAAAGTTGGTAGATCCTTATGCCATACCAGAGGTAGCTAGCATACAAGTTTATCTTAAAGCTTTGGACCCCTTCACCTCAATTTTCCTAAGAAGACTTCCCCCTGCAGATAGACATATAATGGAAAAGGTATACAATGAGGCCATTACATTTACACAACAAATGGATCTGCAAGAAGGGAACTTCGCAGCCATGCCCATCATTAACAATGTCATTGCCACACTTCCATTTGTAGCAAATAGTCAAAATATGGCCACCCATGCTCCATCAATGAAACCAATTCTTCTACAGCCATTCACAGCCCCACCACTGTCCATCACCTACCCAGGCTATGAAGCCCACAAGGTAGTGTTTGTAGAAAAAAGAGTTGTGCCCCAAACCAAACTTGATACTCTCATGGCTTTCAAGCTAGATGTCATGAAGAAAACCTTGCCACAACTCACAAGTGAGCTCACCAGAATGAAGATAAATCCAACCCAAAAGAAAGGTGGATACCAACGGACATCTCCTGCTCTAAATGCCTATCCTTAGAATCTTAATCAGAGTTTCAATACCTACAACAACAACAATACCCAAGAGAAACCATTCAGGCAACAACAGCCCAACAGGCCATGGAACACCTGACCAAACATTGGTAGCATCCCTCTAGATAATGAAAACACATATGAAGCTTTGGAAGAAAATTTTGTCAGGGCTCCAAACACATACCAAGGCCATGAAGGATACAAAGGTAACTCCTACAACCATCATACTCAGAATCTTGATGAGCCACCACTTTAGTTCAATGCCATGATGTTTGATTCATACAAGTGTAGAGATGGAGAAGGTTTAGGTACATACACAAAAGAAGAAGAGTTCATGTTCCCATTTCAGAAAGAAGAGGAACCTGAATACTCTGAAGTACAAGCCTTCAAAAATGATCACCAAAATTTGTATAATCTACAAAGTAGGAAATAACCTCTCACTAGAAGTATACCTCCTAACAAACAACTGACTCTCCTAGATCCTCAAGCCAGCAAAAACCCCATGCCTCCTAAAGGGCTAAATGCTCCTACGACTCCTCCCCCAAACACATTTTCTAGTTACAAGAATGCAGCATGGTCAAGTGACAAATATAGTGCAGTTGAAAAGTTGAAAAAGACCAAGGCGAATATATCTATGTTCAAATTACTGCAAGGTTTCCTGTCTTAAAAGGAAGCCCTTTTAAAATCTTTGGACCATTCAAAGCAAGGTCTGTCAACTAGCAGTACAAGAGCACCCACATCCAATGTCAATACTTCTAAGGCTTTTCCCACAATGTTCAAAGATAAGATGGAGGTACCCCTTTCCTACTCAACTTGCGGATGTTTGGGAAGAAATTGCATAATTGCTTTCAATTTATTCTGGAGCATCATGCAACATCATGCCCTTGTCAATTTGTCAAAATTTGGGGATGGTACCTCAAATAAGAAACTAGGCTGTGATACAACTGGATAAAACTGAATTCAAAGTAATCAGCGTGCTCAAAGACATACATATTAAATTGGTTGGAGATCCAAGGATAAAAGAGAACATCAATATACATATAGTGGACATCCCTAAAACCTACAGAATGTTGTTTAGCTGAGAATGGACCTGATATTTGAGGGGTTGGTTGTCTATAGATTTCACTCAACTCTGGCTGCCAAGGAGAGGATTGAACAATCAAATCAAGATAGACGTAGAACCAAAACTGAAAAGGATGATCACATAATATAATGCTCCTAATAAAGTTATGTTCACACAAACTGACTTAGGCACTTATAAAATGGATGACGTCCTCATGTTTCAAATCTGAGAAGGTGAATATTGAGAGCATAGTCCCATCTAGGGCCTCCTAGACTTACCCATCAATGGTGAAATCTTTAGAAGTTTTAGTGATAGTATGACAAAAATCCTGAGGCATTTGGGACAGGATGTTGACCCCAACATCTTGTTACTACCAGGATACTACCAATTACACCAACCAAGCCATTCAATGTTCACATGCCCCAGATCCCAGGAGGCACTGTCATGAATATTAGCCCAGATCACCCTACCAAAGAAGGTATAGGAAGCACATGTGATGGAAAAAGATAGCTTTGAGGTGGTAGATGAGAGAAACCCCGTGCCAAAGGAAGAGATCCCGGCCAATCTAGACCCTCCAAACCTAAGTCAGGGTAGTGAGTTGGACTCTGACAACCAAAGCCCTACCCTAGACATACTTAGTGACTAGAGCACTTTGGATGATGGATCATGTCTTCCCTACAAGGGGTTACTAGAGGATAAAACTAGTAAAGGTGCCAAAATCTGTGAACCCAGATGTATCCAAGGGACAAGGGAAGGAGAATCGAGTTCCTTAGATAGTGATGAAGGGAAGGAACAAAGGACCAAAACCATGGGTTTCGCAAAAATGGCCCCCACCAAGTCCAACCTTGCTGGGAAACAATGAATATGGAAATTACACTTTGATGACTGTAAATGTAAACAAGTAGCAGGTGCGAGGATCAAACTCATTAACCCAAGAGGTAAGTCTTCTTATGCTGCATACAGATCACAATTTTGATGCACTAACAATGTTATAGAGTACGAAGCATTGATCCTGTTGGTTCCTTTTTACACTGTGATGAATGGACAACAACCTTCTCACCCTTTGATGTATTTTAAAGATTAGCCAACTCCAGATATTCAACCAAGACTGAAAAGTACCAATTAACAAGGATGCAGATCCATCCTTCTACGTTTTAGGTTCTAAAAAAACCAAGGGGGGACACCCTTCAACACTCTCAAATATTTAGTAAGGTGTAAATCAATAGAGATCTCACAATGGCTCAACATGACCGGGAGATACTAGATTACTGTCTAATCACACATTGAACCTTGACCTTGAAGTGTAGCATGAGATTAATACAACACCAAAAACTACATAAAACCTTCAGATATGTCAGAGTTTATGTTTAAAATGGATAACACAAACAAGATTGAACTAAAAAATGCATTCGTACAGAAGATACTAATCACCAGCCAGTGCTTTATCCATGGGAAATGTCCTTTAACCAAATTCATAAATGCAGTAATCAACTATTTTCAATGATTTTAAGCCATAAATACAATAAGTCCAAATCATTACTACTTATAGAAATCCTCTTGTAGACAACCGAATGAAACTATGTCACATCCACAACATTATTTAATATGATCCTAGATTAGAATTGAAGAATGATAACACATACATAGGTAAACCCTATGTAGAGAATTAGAAAATTTAGACTTCACAAGACTGACACCAAGGAGAGATATGAATCTTGAACTTCTGTATTAAGAATTGAAAAATCACATTACAGCAGACAAATTTGCAATTAGACAAATACCTGTTCAATAAACTACAAAATACCAATGACATTCTATTCTACTTGAGAAAAAACTAGTACAATCAAGAAGCTACATCCCTAATGTGGAACCATGAAATAACTGGAAACTCTTGGAGCCAGTACTCTCCAACTCTCTGTGGAGACCAAGATTTGGAACCCTGTACAATGGAAAGAAAACTAAATATGTTAGAAAATAAATTCACCAGATTTCTCCTCCAACAAACACCTGTCCTCTTCCCAAAATATCTGAAAGATGCCCTGCCTCAACTTCTTAAAATCTGATTTTATTTGCAAAAATATCTCCTTTGAAATCAAAAGTATCTTCTCCCTTTCACTAATGAGCTTATTTCATTTTTTATATTCTAGGAAAATACTTCAATTCTGCATCAAAATAGACTGCAAAAACACATTCCTCAGTTTGATACCTTTCTGATGGTATATGGTACTTGATACTTTTGGTAAAATTCCACCCCTAAATCATTCAATAAACTCTTCTTCCCGTGCATATTTTTCCAACAGTTTGAAATATTTGAAAATACACATTTTTTCAATAGTTAGACTATTGAAATGAGATGATATTTAATTTTAATATCTATATTTTATCCTTTTCTCTCACACTACACCAGATTCGGACAAGTGTCACTCTCCCTTAATGGCTTATAGGTTAGATTTTGATCACTTTATCATCAAGTCATTAAGTGGACCCTAAGATTGATTTCAACATGCAAGTTTTTTAACTCTTTCTATTTTGATATAAATTCAATTTAATTTGCATGTTAATACCTTTTATGTGCATATTTATCCAGATTGCGCCATGTGGAAATCTCCTACTAGCTTTGTGTGTCCACCTGAGCGCATGCATCACCTTCCCTGCAACCTATCTTTCCATGTGTCGATCTCTAATTTTTCATCTCATGCCACATGTCATTCTTTGATTGGTTTCCTTTGTAATACACTAGATTTTTCCATGTGTCTACCTTTCCACATGCCAATATTAAAGTCAACCATTGATCCTAGTTGCCTCGAGACTTGTGCCCAACTTGCAAGCCTATCTGGCATGCTGCCATGTTATTGCCACCTTGTTGTCTTGCTGTCATCCCGACTGTCACCTCTGCCACATGTCATGACAACTTAATCCCTTGAACATATCTTCCTTGCATCTTTCTCATTAATTCATTAAGTCAACCGTCGATTTTGATCTCCTCAGGATCTGCACCAATCCTGCAAGCTTTAATGCCAACTCACCTGCCATGTCACACTCACAGGTCCCACCAAAATTGGGTGTTCATCCTCTAGGGATGCTTCCCAATACATCTGCCACATGCACATGGAGAGCCTCTGGGATTCTTTCTCTTTTAACTTACTACACATTTTTGTTTATAAACATTCATTTTTTTCATTGCACTAACAATGTGGGACTAAATCCACTTCAGTTTTAAAGTCTTTTCTGTATTTTGCCTCAAAATTATGGGGCCCACCATGCACTAAGTCCTACATCCAAGGAGCCCACCAAGTGGCCTCTTGGCTTCTTTCTTATTTCATTAACTGAGATTTTTAGTATTAAAACACTTAAAATTTCATTGCACTGTTTATGTGGGACAAAAGCTTTAAAACTATTTCCTTTGAAAATAAACCTTTCCTCTATGCTCTTCACTGCAGGCATCTAGTTCACAATGATTTTTGAAAATATTTTTCTTTAAAATCTTTGGGCAAGCCTCCACTCGGTCACTGCATATCACCTTGTACTGTTATTGCACAGACCTTTCAAATTTAGCCCTGCCATTGCATTTTATATTGAAATTTATTTGAAAAGTTTATATTCCAAATCTGTGCAAGCCTCCATGCCCAAAAAATAATCTGCACAATGTCTCAAATACCATGCAGAGCAAGCTAAAAAAAAAACACCTGCAAATTGAAATTGCCTTGAATGCTTTTTAATGATTTTGTCTTTACACTCTCCACATGTGTTGGTCCTTACTCTTGCATATTGTGCAGGGTATCTTTGGTTTGTATTTTGAAATTTCTCCAACCCAATGTGTTGGTCTCTTGTGCAAGACTCCTTACTTAATGTGTAGACTTCTAATCAAAATTATACCAACCACTTTTATATGCAACCCTCCAGTTTATAACTTGCACAGGTGTTTGTTTTTTGTTTCATGTGTTGATTGCCTTCATTACGCAGGGTATCTACGTATTGTGTTAGCTTCTTTGGTATTTGATCTCTATTTGGAGTCTAGTGCAGGAAACAAGTTTTTAAGGTATTAATAAAATGTAATGGCCTCTTGGTTGATGCTGCGTAGTTCCCTTCACAATTAGCATAGCATTCTCTGGTAACCAAATGCATTATCAGTGATTCCACATTTTTCACTTATTAAAATAGTTGGCATGCCTTGTCTGCATTTTCATGGTTAGCACTTCATTTTCTGAAGGGTTCCTCTATATTTATTCTTTGTACATGACTCCTCTCAAAGCACGAGATCTAATATTTTAAAATCTTATGAAATATGTTGGATCCTCCTCTATTAATCAGCGCAGGGCATTACATTCCAAATGCAAATGTTTAAAAGTTTTAACTTTCACCTCCTTCACTATCAGCGTGGGCTACACCTGGCATATGTTTGGTTTTAAAAATTATTAAGAAAGTCATCCACTCCTGCGTTGCCTATGCTAATGAAATTAAGACTAAATAAATGCACAACCCCTCTTTTAACATCTAGCATAGGCTATCTTTGCATTTGAAATTGTAATTTTTTATGTTTTAAAACCTCCCTTCTTTGCTATGTTGGTATCCCTTGGCATTCAACATAGACTATTCCATCATTTGTTGTGAAACATTTGGTTTTGTTTTCTAGTTAGCATGTCTGACTCCTTCATAGTCAGTGCAGTTTCCACGACATGTATATCTACCAAAACATAATTTTTAATGCCCCTTTTCTCATTTGAAATTTATTCATCTTTGGATTATGACTTCCACTCCTTTCCCTTTGGAAACTCTTTCTTACTCTTTGGATAGAAATTTTCAAAACTCTTCTTCTTTGGAGCTTCACTACTGAAGAGCCAAATACCATATTTCCTTGGCAAGACCTTTGATAAGAAATTATTGTGACTTAACATTTCACTTGGCCTTAAGCCATGCAACTATCTCTTTAGGAATTCCAATTAAATGGAACTACATGAACAAACATTGTAGGAAGGAGGTAATGATTTTGAGGAACACAAATCATGATATACTTCACCAACCAAGCTGGGATTTGAAAGATGAGATACATCTGTGTAAATATTTTGCAAGCATCTGCCTTGACTTTGCCTACGTTTTGTAAGGCCCCTTCCAAGTCTAATAAGAAGCATCCTTAATATCAATTTGAAAATGATTTCATCTTCAAATTACCTAGATGTGTCCATTAGTGAAGCCAGACCATAAAACATTGGATTAAAAATCACAACAATCCATCTTGTGTATCTTTGCAAACTGACCATACAAACAACAACTGGCCTCAGGAACTAGCTTCAAAAACAGATGAAATCAAGTAACGAGAACATGGCACTGGACACACATGTTGCATGTTTAACATTATTCCATATTGAAAAGTGACACCTGACGAAACCAAACAGGTCTAATATTTTAATCATCCAAGTCACCTCTTCAGAATAATTTTGCAAATTACACTATCAAAAACAATGAAATACATCTAGAAACGAAGGGAAAATGAGCGGGAGCGGGAGCGAAGGAGACCAGCAGGCTGGAGGGAATTCGAATCCCCCTAAGGGCGGGAAATCGGTGGATGGAGGAGCGCAGTCGAATCTTGCAGATGGTAGCAGGAGCTTCAAGGAAGGAGACAAGGAAGGGGAAGGGGAAAAAGATTCAGACCGTCAACGCTCTCGAGAAGGAGGAAAATGGGACATTTTGAAAAATGAAACGAGCGGGAAAGTGCATCCTGGCAATGCTCAGATGGTACCCGTGCCAGCGAGTCAGGAAAAGGCAAAATTTGCTGCTGGGGAGGGCTCCACAAAAGAGACAGGGGTGGTATCTCCACTATCGAGACTCCAAATCACCGAAGATAAGCTAAAGACAAAAGATAGTGAAGGTAAGTCTTCTGAAGAAAATGATGGACAACCTTTAGTTAAGAATTTTACTAAAGGAAATTGGTCCTCTCTTTTTGGAGTGAAACCTACTGGAAAATCTTCCTTTCCTTTAGTTGACAATACGTCTGTTCCGGAGAAAGGTCTGTTTAGCATTTCACTGCCTGATTCTCTGATAGA
>MU226101.1:1832197-1847957 GCA_018584345.1 Thuja plicata
AATAAGCCCCTCACTGTGGATAATTTGGTTAAAAGGGGTTTTCATCATGTCAATATTTGCAGTCTTTGTATGGACCAAGCGGAATCATGTGACCATCTTATGATTCACTGCAGTTTTTCCAGGAAGAGTTGGTCTTTGATCTTCCAAATGTGGAATTTGACTTGGATTTTCCCCAATTAATGGCAGGAATTTGTTACCCAATGGAATTTCCCTTTTGATAGTGAGATGGCTAGACAATTTTGGATCCTTATCCCTCCTCACCTCTGCTGGGGTATCTGGAAGGAGAGAAATAATAGAATATTCAGAGATAAAAGTTCCAAACCTGAAGTTGTGTTTAACAATATTGCCAGATCTCTTAAGGAAAAATTCACCTCTGCCATCATCAACAGAAATAATAAATTTAGTCCCTTCCTTTCAGAAATCAATTGGTCTAATTGGATATTCCCTGTCTTTAAAAATCTTACCAATCCTCCAAGAGATGTTGCTGTCTGGACTGCTCCTCCCTTTGGCTGGATTAAAGCCAATTTTGATGGCACTTCTAAGGGTAATCCAGGTGTTTCTGGGGGAGGAGGAATCATTATATATTGTTATGGTAACTTCCTTGGTGCAATTACTGTTCCTCTGGGTTTCCAAACAAATCATAGAGTTGAGGCCTTGGCAGCTCTTAACACTGTTATGCTGGTGGAGGAAATGGGCTACAAGAAAGTTTGGCTGGAAGGAGATTATTTGAACATAATCAACAATATTAAAGAAATCAATCCTCCCTCTTGGACTATAGATGATATTATCTTTAGAATATTATCTATATTTAAAACCTTTGAAATTGTCCATATATCCCACAACTACAGGGAAACAAATCAGGTGGCAGACCACCTTGCTAATATTGACGCCAAGTCTGATGGAGTTCAAAAATGGATAGGAATATCCATGAATGATGAAGTGGTAAAATCCCTTATAAATTATGATAAGGTCAGGCATAATGAAGGAAATATTAAAAGTGTTGTTAATGGCACGAATTAACTCAAATCAGAATGGGATGATTCGGCATAATGGCCAAATCAAGTGGAAGTACATTCACAAGTTGCGGAGTGTTACCCTAATAATTATTGCTCAAAATTCTATGATTATTGTTATTATTATTCATAACTCTGATCAGTTTGAGCATGCAAACATTAAAGAGGAAGAGAATAATATTAACAGTCTGGCCGATATAAAATATCAAAAGAACGATTCCCAGGTTGAGGAAATTAATAAGGTGAAACCTGTCGCCATGGGAGGAGACCTTAGAAGGGAGGAGCCATCGGAGTGCAGGTGGAAAAAAGACAAATAAGTTTGGAGAATCCTGAAAAAGGGGAAGGTCCATCGTTTTCTAAAGCGTTTGCATGGATTTGATCCTGAGATCTCAAAATCTTTTGCTGAAGGGTGGGACAAGGGAATGGTCACCATTGCAGGAAAGTCTTTCAGACTCAGCTTGGAGGTCTTATCTGAGATAACAGGTCTTCCTCTGGAAGGGATGAATTACTCCAAGGAGGTCAAAATAGGAACCAGGGCGTATAAAAAATTTCCAGAATCAGATGAGGAACGGGCCCTCCTTGTAAAAGGTAAGAAGGATTACGTTGAAATTGAGAACATAGAGAAAATTTGGGGCTCTGTTATAAAAGTCATTATGGAATAATTTACTTTAGAGGGAAGATATACCAGGGTTTACAACTACCATTTTGTCCTTGTCAATCATTTTCGGCATGAGACCATTATATCTTTCCCCTTCTTCCTGTTATGGTCGCTCAATCAAAGCATTTCAGATTTTAGACTGAAGAAAGCCCCAATTCTCCATGTAGGTCTTATAAACCTCATCGTTGATTATGCTAGAAATCTTCCTGACCCCATTCCCACACAGGTCAATAAGAGGAAGGCTGTGGGATCTAAGCCCAGTTCCTCAAAATCCAAGAAAGCCTCCATTTCCTCTGGCCCGTCCTCTTCTTCACCCCCGGTTGTTTTGAAGAACCCTAATCTCTCTAGAGGTGATGAGGATTTGAATAAGACTGCTCAGGATATTCCTATCTAGTCTCTGAGTGGTATGGAGCATATCTCTCGGGACTCTATTTTCGATGATGCCCAGAAAAATCAGCAGGGACCTAGTACTGAGTTGCTTTCTCCCAACATCCCTGTGGAAAAGGTTATGGTGGACCATGATAACATTAATGTTAAAGGTAGTAGTTTCTTCCCTAAGTCTGGGGAAAAAGGTAATACTGATCTGATTAAAGAGTATGTTGTTGATAAAAAGATTAAAGGGACTGAAACTGTAAAGAATAAAGAAGCAGATACTAAAATTGTTGACAGTAGTGCGGAGCATTCTGGGGATAACAGCTTCAAAGTTCTTGAAGAGGACATTTCTAAGCCGTATGACTCCCCGAGCCATGAGCAGGATAATAGGAAAGAGGAAAGAGATAGAATCTTCAAAGGTAGTAAAATTCAGTCACTTCATGATGATATCCGCAGGATGGACAGTGAGGTGAGAAGGACTTCTATCTTATCTCCCTTGGAAATAGCTAAAAATAAATCAATATACAGTTATAATTTGGATAAATGGGTTCAATCTGATCTGGTGGAACTAAATAATAGATGCATTAAACTGGAGAATAAGAGCTCCATGATTGAGGAAACCATAGATACTATCAGGAATGATTTATCCCATAATTCCAATGATTCTACTAATGATGATGTTGAGGCAAAAATTAGAAATGCTGTTGAAGCAGCTATGATCCCCATTCAAAAGAAAATTGATGGGAATGAAGATATGCTAAAACATTTGCTCACTTTGGTAAACACTGGAATGAAAGCTATGCTCGAGAATCTGATGTCTCTGAGCACTTGGCTGGAAAACAACAAAGACAATGTCGAGCACCCTGCTTCCTTCCAGCATTCAGGACCTGGAACTCGCACTAGATCTAAGGTGCAGAAGAATGAAGATCCGGATCTTCAGAAGCTGAGAGAAAATGTTACAACTATGAAGAGTCAGCTGATGGACTCTGAATGCCTTCTGAAATCTTTGATCTGATTTTGGTGCTGGTGGGCCTCTTCTCTGTTTTCTTTCCAGCAGTCTTTTTGTTCCTTTTGTTTAGCTTGTTTATTTTGTTATATCTGGGTTTTGACCCACTGTTGATTGTTCCCATCTCTGGGTCAATCTGATGTTCTTAGGGCTTTTTTAGTCTCTCTTCTCTCTGTTTTGTTAAAGGGTTTCGGGGTCCCCTTCAAAACCTGCTTTTACCGTAATAAAAAACAATGAAGTACATCTGGTTTTGACTATGAAAACAAGTCAAACAACCTCCTAAAGACCCGAGCTTATGGATATGGGAATTATGTTATATGGAGAGTGTGAATATAGAAAGGTGGCTCATGATGACTAACCAAACACATTTGGCAGACCCTTGAAGGTAACCACTTGGAATTATAGAAAAAGAACACATTTGAAATAATGATTTCTGCAAATGAAAGTAATCTAGATAAGCATGCATATGAAACCCTCATGAGCTAAAAACTTGCAAACTTGGAGTAAATTTGGTCTACAATATAAGAGCACCATTTTATTGATATGAACAATCAAGGTATTCAATATATAACATCACGAATAGGGCCTCTGACTAAACTATGCAACTGATCTGCATTAATATGTTAGAAACTTCAAACATAATAAGATTGGCAAACTACCTAAATGGATTCATCATGGCCTAAAAAGATTCATGGTAGCACATTTTAATGCCTAAAATACAAGAGGACAATCAATTTTTTATTCCATTCAATCAGGTATAAACTTGTAAGATCTCAAAGTAGGTCATTCTACAATTCTGCACTTTACATTCTGAGAATCAAAATTAATTGCCAATGGAATGACTTTGGAAAAATGTGCAAATGAACTCATGGAGGTCTGAAAATGAAAATAGAGCTTCTCTCTCATGCTGAAAAAACCTTGGCATAATCCTTATATCATGAAATGTTATTCAGACAAATATGCAAGTATGCAAAGTAGGTCATTTACTATAATCAGGTGATATGCAGAATGCAAATTTAAATGAACACCTCAGAATAACCCTCTTCAAAACTCATCAAAATTGATATCTGAAAGTTTTGACCCATTACATCTACTCTATGATAGGTTTTTCACATGCTCCCCAATCAGTATCTCATACAAATCATCAAGTCATATTTTACTTGCACTTCAAGTAAGCATCATCAAAAGTTTTTCAGGGGTACTCACCTTGCCTAAGAGAAAATTTTAAATTGGTCACTCAAAATTTGTGGCAAATTTTAGAGTACCAATAGATCAGTGGAATCCTCTAGGCCTATGAGAAAGGAATAAAGGCTCTGAAGGTGGAAGGAGATTCACAATTGGTCGTCAAGCAAGTCCGCAGTCAGTATTCTTGCAATGATAAGAGGCTCTCAGCCTACCAAAATAGGGCATGGGATTTGATCAATGACTTCGAAGCCTTCAACATCCAATCCATCCCACAGAGAAGGAATGTTATCATTGATGCCCTAGCTGTATCCACTAGTTCATTGCATCCAATGGAGAATTCCAAGTTAAAGAATTTTTCGGTTGAACTCATCGCAGTGCCAACCATCCCAAGTAACATCACTAATTTCCAAGTCTTCCAAGATGATCAACACATCCTTGAGTTCATCATGTGCACTGGTGTGTTTGAAAAATAGATAATAGATGAAAGGGAAGAAGAAGAAGAAGAGGCAGAAGAAGTCAATCCTGAGGATCTCGACAACCATGGCATTATAAACCTAAGGACCAATGCTATACCAAAAGGGATGGTAGAGTTGGAAAGGATTTTTGATAGTGATGGGACTGCCATAAAGAGATGCCTAGATGTAAATCTCAATGAAAAAGCGTGAAAGACATACAACCTAGGCATAGAGGAAGAACCAACAAAGGGACACATCGACAAAGTGGGTACTGAAGAAGAAAAGGAGAGAATGGTCCAACTCCTCACCGAATATCAGGATGTTATAGCCTGGAGCTATGAAGAATTGAAGACATATGAAACCTCAATCATAGTACACAACATCCCTCTGAAACTAGATTCCAAACCCTTTAGACAACACCAAAGGCCCATGAACCCTACTATGGAACCCTTGATACAAAGGAATTCCAAAAGTTACTAGATGCTAGAATAATTTTTCCAATCCGACATTCCACGTGGGTCGCAAACTTGGTACCAATGAGAAAGAAGACAGGTGAGATCAGGTTGTGCGTGAACTTCCAGAACCTAAAGAAATCCTCCCAAAAAGAAAACTACCAATTCCCGTCTCTCAACAAATTATTATAGATAGTGAATGGAACCAAAATGATGTCCTTCCTTGATGGTTACTCAAAATACAATCAAGTAATGGTGCAAGAAGAGGACAGGTTGAAGACAAAATTTACAACAAAATAGGGAACCTTTGCCTACTAACAGATTCCCCTCGGTCTGATAAATGTTGAGGCCACTTTCCAATGGGCAATGGACATAACCTTCCAAGGGTTAGTTGAGAAGTGCATTATCATTTACATGGATTACCTCACAATATTATTGAAACAAAGAGATGACCACATAGACAAGCTTAGAAAATGTCTACAAAGGTGTAGGAAATATGGGATTTCTCTCAACCCCAAGAAGTGCATATTTGGGGTAATTGAAGGGAATCTATTGGGACACATAATTTTAGAGGATGGAATAGTCATAGACCCTAAAAGGGTGGAAGATATCCTAAATTTGACACTGCCCCATAGCCGCAAAGAGTTGAAATCTTTCTTTGGGAAGATTAACTTTGTAAGGAAGTTCATTAGCGACTTTGCAAAGATAGTAAAGCCATTGAATGACATGCTAAAAAAGGATGCCAAAATTGAATGCACTATCTAGGTAAAGAAATATTTTGAAGAAATAAAAAGTTCCATCTCCATGGCCCCAGTCCTTGTCAGTCCTGACTAGGCCATACACTTCAAGGTCTATTCTTTTGCATCTAAACACTCATGCGTAGGCATCCTAACGCAGAAGAAGGATAGTGAAGACAAAATACCTATAGCCTTTATGAGTTTCCCCTTTAAGGATGTTGAGGTCAGGTACCCCAATTTAGATAAACGGTCTTTTTCCCTCGTCAATTAAGTAAATAAATTTTGACACTACATATTGAGGAGAAATGTCTTCGGAATAGTCCCCAATGCGGTTGTCAAGTCTCTTTTGATGCAAAATGAGTTGGGAGAGCGGAGAGGAAAATGGATGGAAATCCTCCAAGAGTTTGACCTAGAGATCTAGCCGATGAAGTTAATGAGAGGTCAAGTTTTGACAAAGTTGATCTCCAAAGTTGAAGAAGGTCTAGTGTGTCAGACCTACACCGATCAAGGTGTGATTACTGATATATGGTACCAAGACATAGTTTACTACCTGCTGCAGAATCATTTCCCAGAGGGGATGAATAGGTCATAGAGAAGAGCTCTAAAAATCAAAAGAAGTTCCTACATGCTAAAGACTGGCCAATTGTATAAATGCAATTATGAGGTTTTGTACCTCAAGTGTCTGGATAGGCTGGAGGTGAAACACATCCTAGAAGATTTTCATGAAAAATATGGGATAGGGCACAATTTAGCAGGGAAAAATGCCCACCAAATCCTAAGAGCTAGATATTTCTAGTCAACAATATTCAAAGACACTAGCGAGCACATAAGCTCATGCCACACTTGCCAAATGAGTGCAACCTAAGAGAGAAATCCAACGATGCCCCTACAATCGGTATATAAGGTATGTCTGTTCACCCAATGGGGCTTAGATTTTGTTGGAATGATTAACCCCCCTTTATCTGTAGGATGCAATTTTATTCTAATAGCCACCAATTACTGCACACGCTGGACAGAGGCTAAAGCATTGATGAATTGCACCATGGAGGATGTAACCAAGTTCTTAGAGGAGCGCATCATAACTAGGTTTGGGATGTCGTTCTATCTAGTATGTGACAATGCTCCCTCCTTCTCCTTTGCCTCGCTCATTCAATGGGCCTTTGAAAACTAGGTAATCCTCAAATTCTCCTCTAATTATTATCCATAAGATAACGGAGTGGCAGAGTCTACCAACAAGTGTAACACCCCAAAATTGGCATCTTGCAACCACAACCAATTTTTTTGCATTTGTCAACCTTCTGAATCATCAAATTCCTATTGTACTAGGCAATTTTGAGTTTCGACTGACTCTACTTGACTTAAGTGTCAAATGCAGAAAATCCTATATCTGCATTAATCACATACTATGTTTAATTCCTACATATCAATTACAATTGGCTAAATAAACCCTATGATCAAATTAATTTAATTACAAAGTCCTAGCACTTTAATTAAATTAAATTCACCCTTTTAGATAAAATACATAAAGGAATTAAATAATATTTGATTATTAAATAAATATCCTCATTTCAATAATTTAATTTAATTATTCAAATAGTTGATAAAGTGCATTTATGAGGTCATATTTCATTTATTTAATCAAATAGGCTCCCCAAAACCCCCACTTCAGTTCAGAAATGGAAACTTTGAGTTAACTATGATTCAAAAGGGAAACAAATCAGTTAACTATTTCATTCACTCAAAAAGACAACAATTGACTGTTTCTCTCAAAGGAAACTTGCTATTATGAACTAGATTTCAAAATGTTAACTATTTCTCTCAAAGGAAACTTGCTATTATGAACTAGATTTCAAAATGTTAACTGTTTCTCTCAAAGGAAACTTGCTATTCCTAACTAGACTCTCATTCTATAAAAGAACTCTCTTATTTCTCATTTAAAAGAGGAGAATACATTATTGTAGTATCAAATTGCTGCTATATTTTTAATTCAAGATTTGTGCATTCAAGCTTTCATTGTTATCATCATTATTGCAATAGATTAATAACATTCTAGATTAATCATGCATAGCTTAGCTCCTTTTAAATTTTCTTAGATTAATCTCATTTCCTTTCTTAGATTAATCTCATTTTATTTCTTAGATTAATCTCACATTCATTTCTTAGCTTAATCTCATTTTTAGACTAATATTGCATCTATATTTCTAGAATAAATCCTCCGTCCTTAGATTGGTCTCGGTTGTTGGGTTCTTTAATCTGAGGACTTACTCAAAACCCCATCTAGATAAGAGGCATTAAGTCATCTCATCCAGGCATGCAGAATGAATAATTTCATATTCATTTTTGTATGTGACTAATGAACAATGACTATGTTGAAGTGGATGGCTAAGTTATAGGCCCACATTTAGCATATACATTTGTGGCACTCTTCATGGGGCAGAAAATTCAATTTATGGCCTCATACTTCTTTTTTTTTCTTTCAATTCCATTTTCTGTCCCACTTTGAGCCAAAGTCCTATCCTCCCTCTCACCCGCCACCACCACTCCACTAAAACCCACGCCACCCAACCCTATTTTCACTCTCGTCCAACCTCACCTCCCACATAGCTCTATGCTTCCCCCCACCCTACTCCTCCACCACTACCCTACTAACTCCCTTCCTTGACCACCTATTGCTTCTTCTCCATCGTGCGCTCATACTCTCACCGCCGCTGCAACACCACTCCACTAAAACCTGTGCCAACAGTCCCCCACTCCCGCCCATCCACTTCCCTCCACCGTACACTCCTCCCCTTCTATGCTATACTTCCACTGCCTGCCTCCACCTGCCCCTATGCAACTACTTGCTCAAACCCAAAACCCATCACAACCATTCGCAACTTCCAAACCCACGCCATTCACTTCCAAACCCATGCACAAAACCCCCTATGCAGCTTGCCACTCAAATAGCCCTCCAAACGGGCAAGTCACAAACAGACACATGGCACATAGGCCATAGTATCATACATAGAGGTGCCAGTATATATATATATATATTTTTTGCCACAACACATTTGGAAATGTTAAATTTGATGCCCATTTAGTTATCAAACAGCAGGGTTATTGGCTTTCTATAACAACCACCAGACCGTCAAATTTATCTTCATCAAATGATGATGTCATCAGACATTTCAAATTTATTGCCTTCACCATATGCATTTTTAAATTTGTTGTCTAACTTCAAACAACCATAACTTGCTCATATTTAGACCAAATTGAGTGCAATTTTTTTTATTTTGGGTAGATTTTCCCAAATATTATTGTGGTGGAGTTATTTTCTATTTTGGGTTGTTGGATTGCTCAAAAATTGAAGATTTTAATGATAGTACTTGCCTAATCCTTGGTTTTTAGCTTCCAGAGCCTCGTACGGGCTCATATGGTCAAGCCTTCCATCCATATTGGGTCCTTATGTCCCTCCATCCACCATACCTATCACTACTAGTTTTTCATCCACTTACCCTATTAGGGTGAACTATACATGCCACCACATTTTCAAGAGAGGTTTCAACAAGAACAAATCCAACCGCTCATCACTGCCACACGAGATGAACTAGACTTAGATGGTGACACAAGTAGTACTTATCTTACCATAGTAGAGGTTTTAGGAAGAACTCATCCAAACTAGGGGCAAATAGTAGATCTCACTCACGTCCTTGATATGAAAACTAATTATGAAACAGACTCCCATGAATACGAGTTCGACAGTATTTCAGAAGGCACTTTTGACAGAGATGTAGATACTATACATGCATATGAAAACCTTTTTAACATAGGTGAAGGGTCTAGTGTTAGGTCAAATGAGTTTGATTCCATCGATGTTAATTTGTCTTCTACTATGGTCATGAGGGTTCAAAGGAATTTGACTGCGCCTTTGGATGAGATCGCTTCAGGTCTTGACTTGCTAGTCCACACTTTTGATGATTATACCATGAATGCACTAGAACCTATCACCCCTCTTCCACTCTGTCATCCCAATATCATAGACTGGAACTCCTCCTCTCCATCCAATGAAGTCCTTACATTCCAAAATGACTATGATCTTTCCTGCTACCTTAATGCTATCGAACCTGTAACGTCCTCCACCAGCGAAGACAATGTCAACATGAATGAAGTCGATATCAAGTATCTTAGTTGAAAAATTAAAAGAAGAAATAATAGACACTCTGATGGTGAAAACCACATTGTGACAGTATCAGAGCCTAAAAAAGTAAAAATAACAGACGTATTTGAGGGTGAAAACCTCTCTGAGGCACCCAAAGATGGGATACTTGATACGCTTCCAAGTCATTTTTAGGAATGATGATCTGTGCTAATTAAACCAACTCAACCAGTAAACTTGGGTATAGAAGCAGAACCTCAGATCATTCATTCGGAATAGTCATTATCTGAGGAAGAAAGAGAGGAATTCATTGCCTTCTTCTGGAGCAAAAAGATTAACTTTGCATGGAAATATTTATACATGCAAGGATTGGATCCTAATCTAATCATGCATCACTTGTCCATTATACCAGGCATCAAGCCTATCAAACAAAAGCTTCAGAATATGCATCCACACGTGGCATTACTCATTAAAACATAATTGGAAAAACTTCTTAAGGCTATATTTATCAGAGCAATTGACTATGTAGATTGGATTTCCAACATTGTTCCAGTATCTAAACACGATAAATTCATGAGTCTGCATGGATTTCTGAGACTTGAACAAGGTGTGTCCTAAAGATGACTTTCTATTGCCCAACATTGATATGATTGTAGACATGAAAATAGGATATGAAATGTACTTGCTTATGGGAAATTTATCTAGCTACAACCAAATAAAAATCATGCCAAAAGATCAAGATAAAACTTCTTTCACTTGTGCATGGGGCACTTTCTGTTGGAACGTCTTGCCTTTTGGGCTCAAGAATGCCAGTGCCAAATATCAGAGGGTTGTCACCACTATCTTCCATGACATGATTCATAAGACTATGGAAGACTATGTTGATGACACTCTATCTAAGAGCATTCAACAAAAAAAACACCTTGTAGATCTAGGTCCTATACTAGATCACATGGAATAGTTCAGTCTATGGCTTAATCCGCAGAAATGTGCATTCAGGGTAACATCTGGAAAATTACTTGGTTACATCATCTTTGCAAAAGGCATAGAAGTGGATCTTGTGAAGGTCCAAGCCATCATGGAAATGCCACCATCACGCAACATTAGTCAAATGAGAGGGATCGAAGGCTGATTATAGTCTATCTGGTGTTTCATCTCTCAATTGGCTGACAAGTCACAACCCTTCACTAAGACTTTATACAAGGGTGTGACCTAAAAATGGAATGAATATTGTGATAAAGGGATAGCACAGATCAAGCAATATCTTGAAATTTCACCAATATTGATGCCCCCTATTTTGGGGAAGTCACTCATCCTTTATATCTCGGCTATAGATACATAATTAGGTGTCTTGTTAGCTCAAGAAGATCAGAACAATAAGGAAAGAGATATCTACTACATCAGTAGGACACTGGTCTCATACAAAGAAAACTATTCAGTCACCGAGAAGGCTTTCCTAGCATTTTTATTTGCTTCATAAAAATGGTGACACTACATGCTTTCTCATACTACATGCCTCATTGATAAAATTGATCCATTGAAATACTTACTCAGTAAGGCTACCCTCACAGGTAGACTAGAAAAATGAATCATGATGCTCAGTGAGTTTTATATTGAGTATGTAGAAAGAAATGCCATCAAAGTGCAAGCTATTGTAGAATAATTGGCAGAGGCACCTCTCGTTGATCATCAACCATTGAGCATCAAGTTTCCAAATGATTCTATACTACTTCTCACACATTGATCCTGGACTATGTTCTTTGACAGATCATTCCCTCAAAAGGGGTCAGGTACTGGGATACTGTTCATCATGCCACAAAGGTACTCTTTACCCAAAGCATACAAGCTATTATTTCCTTCTACAAAAAATATCACCGAGTATGAAGCCCTGATCAATGGGATGAAGATCGCCATTGAGTGGCGAGTGAATGAACTTAAAGTCTTTGGTGATTTACAATTGGTCATAAATCAAGTAAATGATACTTATCAGATGAAAGATGAAAAACTGGTGCCTTACAAGCGGATGGTTGATGACCTATCAAATTAATTGGTACACATCACATTCCAATAGATTCCAAGGGCAGGCAAAAAAGTGGCTGATGCAATGGCTACTCTCTCTTCTATGCTATAAATTCCAGAGAACAACTTCCAACATGAATTCCTGGTGGACACATTACACTACCCATCCTATGACTCCTCCAACTCTCAAATGATCTATTATGTCACTGGACATGATTCATCCGGCTACCATCATATCTACTCCTACCTCCATGACGAGATTGTTCCAAATACTTACACCTGGAATGAGAAATGTCACCTTATCCACAGTTCTTCACAGTACATCATCATAGCTAACAACATGTATAGGTGAGGTATAGATGGTACCCTTCTTAGGTGTTTAGAACCTGATGAGTCTTAGCATGTGTTAGTTGAGGTGTACGAAGGCATCTGTGGATCTCACTCGAGTGGCCTGACACTAGCCCGTAAACTTATTAGAGGCTGTTACTATTGGCCAAACATGGAAAATGAAACTATAAAGTATTCTAAGTCATGCAAACAATGTCAACTACATGGAAATATGATTCACACTCCATCCAAGGATCTCATTCCATTCATCACTTTCTGGCCATTCCAGCAATGGGCCTTTGATTTGGTGGGTCAGATTCATCCTTCGTCATCAAATGGACACAAGTTCATCATCATAGCTATAGATTATTTCACTAAGTGGGTAGAGGCAATACCTCTCACAATAGCGAATGGAAAATTTGTGGCCATTTTCATTATCAATTACATCATCTACAGGTATGTTGTACCCTCTTCTATAATCACTGATAATGGGGGACAATTCAAGAACAAGGATTTGAAGGAGCTATGTTCTAAATTCAAAATCACTCAGTACTAGTCATCTATCTGTTATCCTTAGGGTCATGGAAAAGTGGAATAATCAAACAAAGTGATCCATAAAATCCTACATCGCATAGTTCACAAATCTGGACAAGATTGGCATCTCTAGATCAATCTAGCTCTCTGGGCATATAGAACAAGTATACAAACACCGATAGGGGCTACGCCCTTTGCTTTGGTTTATAGAGCAGATGTTGTGCTACCTATTGAGGTTGAGATTCCTACTCTACGAATCTCTCTGAAAGGTCTCATTACTGATGATGACAAAAAAATATCTCGGCTACAAGAGCTAGAACTTCTAGATGAATGTTGGCAAGTGGCATTCAATCACCTTAGAGCATATCATAAAAGGATGTCTAAGAGCTATAACAAGAAGGTTCAACCAAGGGACTTGCAAGTGGGTGACCTCATTCTGAGGGAGAAGCTTAAGAATCAATAGCATCAGGTCCAAAAGGGAAAATTGAACTGAATTGGCTTGGTCTGTATGCTTTCACTACAATGTTTGGGTCTAGTGCCTATAAACTCTCTACCACTAAAGGAGAGAAACTCAAGGAGCCAATCAATAACCTTCATCTGAAAGGGTTCTACAACTGAGTCATCTTTAGAATGCTCATGTACATAGTAATGTCCTAAAAAAATCCTAAAAATTGTAAAACATCTTGAAAAAATTCAAAAATGGAATTGTACTACCTAGTGGATGAAGTTTCTCATTCATAAATTCTTCTAGTCTTAAAAGAAAATGACAGTCCTGGGAATAGTTGTCTTCTTCTTTTCCCCCAAAATTCATTTGGATAACTTTTTTTGTACCTTGTCATGAGGGCACATGGCTTATGTTGGCTCTGGTTTAATGAGATTTCCCACGGTTCTATAGATATATCTACCTGTTCAAGAGATCTATTCTATATCGGAAAATACCAAAAAAATCAAAAAATACAAAAAACATTTCCACCAAGAAGGTGAAAACCTGGTAAACAGGTGCCTCTTGTTCCATAATGTTATATCTATTGCAACATCACTTGGAACTATACAGTTGCTTTCCAGCTTTCTACCTTTCCTTCTTTCATTTTCTCATATGCATGCTCTTACTCACCTTCAAGATACTAACTTACATGGATTGAAACTGGTCATACACTAGGGACAACCTTCCTGGTCAAGGGGCACTGTCCTATTACTTTTTAAGAATATGTCTTGCATCAGTCACCAGTGGTTCTCACTATGTCTACCTACTCATGCCTAGCTATTTACTCAGATTTCTCTACTTGAGAATCTCCCTCACGTCAGTCACCGGTGGTTCTCACTGCGTCTGTCTACTATCGCCATACTGATCATCCTTTCACACATCAATCCATTGAAGTTGGAGTGGTACTTCACGCTTCATCTTGGAAATTCTTTGCTTCAGCTTGTATATAGATTTCAGTCACTTTCATGATGCTTTGGGTCTTCTACTAACCCTCCTGACTTGAACTGATCCAAAATCATAGCTCAGGGGAAACCAAATTGATTTTGTCTTTACAACACGAGTCAAGTTAGTCATTAGTCATTACCTAGGGGCATGGGTCCACAATCTGATCACCTCTTTCATTAGTAATCTTGTCATTTGTGAAGGACAACTCACTACTGACACAACCAACAGGTGTTTCTCAACACCACAATCTAGAGTGTTTCTTAACACTATCTTTGGATACATCTATGTTTCTTAACACACATTAGATATCGCAAACATAAACATATATCAATAGCAATCAAACACAAAGCACTCAAAAGCACAATAGTGTTTCTCAAAACCCCTATACATGAGCAAATCCAAAAAATTTGAACATGTTGAGCTATGATTGAATTTATCTTTGTATGTTGCTTGTTCTCATTGATTTCGTTTCTCTTTTCTTTGTCTACTACTTGCTGGTGTGGCTCTGATGATCTAGAAACATCAAATAGCCAGGGTGTATGTGATAAGAGCTTCTACATTAATGTGGAAAATCCTCACATCCCTTGATCCTACTAATTTGTATGCCAAGGTGAGGTCAGAACTATCTCCTTGACTGTTATTTATTTTCTTGTTTATGCATAATTGCACTCATGGTTATCTTGGCTTTGAATGCCTCGATACTGGTGTACTCTTGCAACATCAACTGGAAACAACATTAAATTCATATCAAATTTTGTGCTTTGATGCTTACATTAGTTTCCCATATCTAATCTGATGAAAGCCACATTCACATTCTTATGGTTGTAGTGGCACCAGTAAGGATTGTATCGACTCTGATGTTCCATAAATGCTCTATGATGACAACTATTCCAAGGGTCCAACAACAACATCCTAGGGATTACATCTAGCATAGGATTGCACTTTCATTATAGGCTTGCATTCTAGACAGTGTTTCACTGGTCCCTTCATTGTGTTCTCCTGGATTTGTATGATGAGGGATTCTTCTCCAGCATTCTGGCTTCATCATGACTGCGCAAGTGTTCAAGCCTCGCTCTCCATCTTCAAAAGTTCTTTTGGTTAGCATCTGTCATACATCTTAACACCCTACATGAGATGTTAGTACCATATACATTGCATTTACATATTTCTATTCACAAGTACATTAAGATAAATCATTTACATACATACATATCTACATCTACATATACATGTCACCAAATCGATACATGTGCATCCCATACATATTCATAAAATCAAACATATACATGTGCATTTCATACATAACATTTTCATACATATAATCATCTAAGCATCTAAATATATAGGAAACATCTCATAAAATACAAAAATCTCATAAAGTAAAAATGCAATGATACCAAAAGATGAGCTCATATATATATATATATATATATATATA
>MU226101.1:1851871-1865482 GCA_018584345.1 Thuja plicata
AAATTAATTTAATTACAAAGTCCTAGCACTTTAATTAAATTAAATTCACCCTTTTAGCTAAAATACATAAAAAAGGAATTAAATAATATTTGATTATTAAATAAATATCCTCATTTCAATAATTGAATTTAATTATTCAAATAATTGATAAAGTAAATTTATGAGGTCATATTTCATTTATTTAATCAAATAGGCTCCCCAAAATCCCCACTTCAGTTCATAAATGGAAACTTTGAGTTAACTGTCACTCAAAAGGGCAACAAGTTAGTTAATTGTTTCATTCACTCAAAAAGACATTTGATTGTTTCTCTCAAAGGAAACTTGCTATTCTGAACTGGATTTCAAAATGTTAATTGTTTCTCTCAAAGGAAACTTGCTATTCATAAGTGGACTCTCATTCTATAAAAGAACTCTCTTATTTCTCATTCAAAAGAGGAGAATACATTATTGAAGTATCAAATCGTTGCTGCATTTTTAATTCAAGATTTGTGCATTCAAGCTTTCATTGTTATCATCATAATTGCAATAGATTAATAACACTCTAGATTAATCATGCATATCTTAGCTCCTTTTAAATTTTCTTAGATTAATCTCATTTCATTTCTTAGATTTATCTCATTTCATTTCTTAGATTAATCTCACATTCATTGTTTATCTTAATCTCATTTCTAGACTAATATTGCATCTATATTTCTTGAATAAATCCTTTGTCCTTAGATTGGTCTCAGTTGTTGGGTTCTTGAATCTGAGAGCTTACTCAAAACTTCATCTAGATAGGAGGCAATAGGTCGACTCATCCAGGCATGCAGAATGAATAGCTCCATATTCATTTTTGTATGTGACTGATGAACAATGACTATGTTGAAGTGTATGGCTAAGTTAGAAAGCCCACATTGAGTGTATACAACAAGAACTTGACAACGGTGATCAAACATATCCTAGACAACAATCCCCAGGATTGGCACACACAACTAAAATATGCCCTATGGAATGACCAGGTGAGGATCAAGAATGCTATGTGGACATCCCCATACCAACTGGTTTATGGCTTACAGACAGTCTTCCCTATGAACTTGAAAATCCCAATTTTGAGATTTATGGACCAGTACGTGGGAGGTGAAGATTGAGTACAAGTCATACTTATGTATCTCCTCAACTTGGAGGAGAAATGAACATTGGCCTTGGAGCATGTGTGAAAACACCAAGCCATCGTCAAGAGGTGGTTTGACAAGAGAGCCACCATTAAAGCCTTCAGGATCTCTGATCTTGTCCTCATGTGGGATAAGGCAAAAGAAAAGTTGGGCAGCCACACAAAATTCCAAAAATTGTGGACAGGCCCTTATCAAATATCATAAATCTTGGGAGAGAACACTTTTAGGATAATTACCTTAAATGGAGAGTTGACCCCATTGCCAGTCAATTGGAAATTTCTTAAACATTATTTTGGATCCTAGGCGGGAATGCCTTCCGTCCCTTATATCATAATCCTTTTTTTTTTTTTACGTCCCCACTGTGAATCCTTTCTTCCATTCGTGGTCATTCCTCCTTTGTCAGGGCTCATTTTTCTTTGGGTCAAGTGTGTCTTGGATTCATTCCAAGTGGTTCCCAAAGAGGAGTAGAGGTATTTCTTAGTCAATTTCTCCAAGGCAACATACAGCATAGAGAACACTCCAAAAGATAAAGTGGGGGCATCTATCATTGGCAAAAAGGATGAGGTTGAAAGCTCGGTCATCCTAATCACCAAAACACATTAATGAACAACACCCAAGAAAGTTCATTTCTTGAAGCATTTGTTAGTTGCAACCAACATTAGTGCGTGGATTCGGGCATCCACCGATGCCAGAACCCAAGTCTGGATGAATGCAAAGGCAGTGGTAGAGGGAAAGAAGAGAAAAAGATAAAAAGGAGAAGAAAATAGGAACACATGAAAAGAAAAGTGGCCAGAAGAGGTCATGAGTGTGGAATCCGAGTGGCACGACATAATTGCTACTCGGATCAATTAGAGAAGAAAATATGGACCTGAATACATGGAATAAACATACATCCAAGTGGGAGACATTTCATGTACCCATAAAAGGATGAGAATAACTATCCAAAGAAAAAGAACTCTCAAGAAAAATGTTACATCCTAGTGGATAGAGTGAACTAGGCTGACTATGACAATCTCTACCAGGGCTATGAACACCTGACTGGTAGCAAAGCCCTTTTTGGGAAGCCCTAGTCTACATGGCGAAGGTTGGGAACAACTGACAAATGTTTGGGTTACCACAATTGAATGTCAAGGAACAGACACACATGAACACACACTAGGGAGACTAGAAAAAACTTCAAAGCTAGAAGTCATTAAAAGATTGCTAACTCATACCTTTCTTGGTTTTTGTTCTACTGCAAAACTACAACCTGGAAGAGTCTTGATGATGAATAAATGCCTTGGTCATTCCTCCTTTTGTTGGGGCTATTTTTTGTGGGTCCATAACACACACCCCATATTGGTCCTCTTACCATGGGGACCCCCCTTCTTTTTTTTTGTCTTTTGGTCTTTTGAGTCTCCCCCTTCCCCACTCCCTCACAAATCAGTCTCCTTATTAGCTTGTTGAACAAAGCAGACATTTTTTTGGCCATTTTTCCCATTCAACCTTTTGGGGGAAGAAATCCTCTAAAATATTGAAATGGCCAAAAGGCTGAAGCTCGACCCTTTTGGTGTTTTCAGCCTCTAAAAACACCAAAAGGCCAAAAGTAGCTACCTCCAGACTTTCGATGTTTCAGACGCCGAAACACTGAAAGTGTTGACATCTCCCCACGGACTATATAATGGCTTAAAGCCTTAAAATGACATTCACTTCTCTATTTTGGTTTTTAGCATCCTCCAAGCTCCTCGCAACTTTGAAACTTTGTTGACTTCATTCCTCTTAGGTCTACTCTATGTCTTCGGCATCTTTCCCCCGTCTTCCACTCCTAGCTCTCGAGGTAGGTTTGCTCACCTTTTTTCTTTGTTTTATGTTGTCATGTTTAGGGTTTTTTGTTTGCATTTTTGGGTTTTTATGGTTGCATGCACCTCCCCCTGAATCTTAGGGTTATCTCTACACCCTCAAACTTGTGGGGGAGGCCTCCCCTTGTCCTATCATTCTTGGAATATCTTTTGCATCTGCCCTATCCCAATTTTCTCCATTTTTTCCCTTTTGTCACGACTTTTATCACAGGTTTTCAGCCTCTGCAAGGCCAAAAACTTGGTCCAGTTCGACACCCAAGTGTTCCTCAGAGATTTAGATTTTCAGAGTTTCAGACCTCTGAAATATCTAAAACACTGGCAAGCCCGAATGGATGAAAGTGTTGTCTACCTTGAAGGATTTCATACTTTCAAAGTCTGAAATCCTGTTCAAAATTTCAGCGTCTGAAGAACCCTTTTAGACTTTCGTACCCTGAAAGGTCTGACAAATCTTTCTCATTAGTGACTTCTCTTTCGTACTTTCAGCCCTTTTGGGCTCTGAACAAGTTTTCAGCATCCGAAACCCTGAAAGGTCTGAAAGTGTGAAATCTGCATTTCTGGCTACTTAGAGAGCTTTTTACTCCTGTTTTCCTAGATTAGTTAATTCTTTTCAATTCTTTTTAGTTTCTTCTACAAATAAAACACTGATACTTGCATATTTCATTGCAAGAATTCCTGAGAAACAGACCGCACCACCGATGAAGTACTTATACAAGGGGAACACTCCCTCCTCAAAGATTGGAAACAAACACATTGAAATCACTGGTACTAATATTGGAAATAAAGATTGGGACCAATTCCTGACAAGATGTTCCCACTAGCTGGGAGATCCAAGACCTGCACCTCATTAGTCCTGTCAGGCCTTGTCAATGCAGCTGCCCACCCAGTGGCTGTCACATGATCCAAGCTAATTATGACTTTGGAAAACCACTATGACTTAGATAAAAGGGTGGTCCAAAATACTGAGGGACACATGGTATTGGATATCACACTGGATATCAAAGAAGAGGTCTTCCACCTCCACAAAGGCATAGAAAAGTTCTATGACTTCTTCATAGAAAAGGGAAACCGATGGTTCAACAACAAAGGGGAAGAGGCATATGACATTGTCAATAAGAACTAGCTCGAGCAACCTCTCCCTAAAAAATAGACTGGATAAGATAGACCTTAGGAGGGGGTACATGAAAGATGATATCTAGGCAGCCATAATATTATTGAGCCGGGTATATGGATTACCTTAGTCTATCTAGCTAGAGAATTGGATGATCCTCTTAATAGAGAAGATCAGAGGTCATAAGTCCAGGTTATATTAGGGAACCATCATTAGTGACAGGTTGGATGAACAATTGGTTGCAGTAAAGAACAACCCCAAATTCTATATGAGTACCTATGTGGTGTACTTGTTGGCAGCATGGGAAAACTATTGAGGACTCACCAAGAGGGGAAACATAATGATCCCAATGCGTGGCCTCACATTGTGTACCCATAGCTACAAAGAAGGGAAAATATGTCAGAAGACAACCCTGACTATAGGATAGTCAATGACATCTTCACCTTCGCAATCATATGATCTATTGAAGGTCATTTTACGAAGAGGATGTCAGAGGAATCAACTGCCAAGGTAAGGGACATTGGGGCCTACTACATACAATATATTCACTTACATCCAGGTGGTACGGTCTACTTTGAAACCTAAGAAGTTGCCCCAATATCCATATGATTGGATAATCACTTTAGAAATTGCCAGACAGCTTGCTGACACCTATGAGCATATAAAGCACAAGAAGAAACATTGTTGGGACTTCCCTATTTCTCTAGTCCCATACACTTTACAAGATATGAAGGTTTGAAAATCCTTGGCCTTCAAATGGGATGAATGCCCACTACAGCTTTATAAACCAGTCTGGCCTAGGTTTGACCAGATAGGTACGTACAACCACATCAATGGTAGGTTCTATATCCATGAACCGCAACTTGAAGATCATTGGATCAATTTTGTAGATGATCATGAGGTCAGGATCACAGACTATTGTAGGATGTCCCTTACCCTTGCACAACACACCTTGAAGACCTCAATTCCTCTGAAGGTTTGGAAGAAGGATTCAGATAGGGTATTAGAGAAAATTTACTCTTTGGATAAGATAAATGATAGGCCCATCATGAATGCCAAAGTTGATAAAGATGAGAATGATGACATTGAGTTCTGGGCTAGGAATGTACCCTGAACAATGGAAACTTGGATCCAGAGGCATTATAAAAAGGATCCAATCCTGGTGAATACATTAATGGATCCACCCTAGAAGGAGGATAAACAATGTGGGGATAAAAATACAGTGCCACAATACATGAAGGCACCACCACAAAATCCAAACATGGTATATGGCTATGAATACATAGTAGAGTATGGGTCAAACCCAAGGAACAAGGATCCCAAGACTAGAATGACTGGCAGATAGATCCTCCAATGCGGTCAGCACAAGCTTTTCCAAATGAAGGGTCCTCCACTTCTGGACAATATCCTCCTACCATTCAAAAGGGTAAGAAAACATATAAGAGGAAGAGAACTTCTGTGTCTCCACAATTGGAAACCATACAAGAGGAGCCAGAAGAGGAGGAAGAAGAAGAGGTACCTCTAGTCAAAAGGACAAGGTCTCAGAAGAGGATAAAGAAGGAGACTACTCAGAAACACCAGGATGATCCCAAAGAACAAGATAATCCCACGGAGGCCTTAGGATCAGATGAGTTCCAGATGTCTGACTTTGAAGGTATAGAGGGATATTTGGACCAAGGGAAAGACACACTAGGTTATGCAATAGGGTATGACATGGGAGGTCCATCTCTCTTTTATCCCCAGGAAACCCTCACACCACCTCCCACTCACTTCACTAATCCAACGCCTGATGTACTTATCAAGGAAGTGAGCTCTAATACAAATCAAGGGCCTGGAAATCAAGATGCCCCAATCACCCAAGATGTAATAGGAGATTAGAACAGAGGATAGACCCTCGCTACTACTCCAGTGCCTCACATTCCTACTCCACCAACTACTCTCCCTCCTCCAATTCCTACTCCACCACCATTTATCCAAACTCCAACACTGACTCTGCCTCCAACTACTACTCTCCCACTTCCCATTCCAACTCTCCGTACACCTACTCCACCACCATCAATCTCTTTTCCTTTCTTCATTCCAGCCCCTGCAGGATCAGTAAGTGTCAAATCTATGTCACCTTTCGAAACCACATTAAAATTCATGATCAGTCTTAATATCGAAGTGTTGATTATATCCTCAAGAGATGAAGACCAAGACAAGGAAAAACAAGACAAGGCAAAAGAAGAAGAAGAAAAGAAAGAAGAGGGAAGGGAAGAAGGAGAAGGAATTAATGATGAGGAATAGAGAAAGGAACAAGAAGAAGGGTTAGATAAAGAAGTAACCTCGGGGCCCCAAAACTTGGACTCAGTCCTTAAGGTTTCCCTATAGGAGCCAGTAACTGCATTTAGTAAACCCACATGGTTCACTAAAGAAATTTATTTGAGAAAAATAAATTACATAGATGAAGATGAGGGGGAGGATACAAATATGGCTTCTATAGGGCAAGCCTTCCACCAAACAGGGGTCTCACTGCCAGCACGAATAATGTCCTATGTCACCCAAGACACTAGGGGTCACTGGAAGGAATAGGTTGCAGTTCCTTCTACTAGAACCTCTCAAACACAAGCAACTCCAAAATATTACAGGTTTGAAGAGGTTGATTTGGGGGAGCCCACCAGGGAAGGGAGAAAAAAAATGGTGGCCTTAGGGATTAAACATGCTCTAGGGTTCATGAGTAACGATGAGGAGACCATAAAATCATTGACAAAATAGAATGAATCTTTGAAGAAGTTCATTCACAAGATGATTGGTCTTATCAACCCAAGTTGCCCAGAGGCCTCATTGCAGGCAGTATTGGAGAAAAGGAACACCCTAGACTTGCTGGTAGGTTTGACCTCGTCATTTATCCAAGCAAGTGCAGATTGGAAGGGAGACTTTGAGCAGTATGGAGAAGAGGCCATAAAATGGATATATAAGCCTTACATGGTCATTTTGGTTGAAGCTACAAATTTGATAGACTTGATGGAGAATTAAGGTGGCCTAAACTCTGAGATAGACAAATAGTAAGTCACCTTCCAAGACCTAGAAGTAATTAGGAAACAACATTTCCAGATATTGGTGAAAATATATGAAGGCGAAGAGCTCAACAACTTCAACACCTGAAATAAATGGATGGCCAAGATCATTAAGGTCTATGAGAAATGTCAAGCCTCCATCTTGGAGAAATAGAAAGAGTTCTTGGAATGGGTAGAAGAAATTAATGTTTTCTTTAGAGGGATTGGCCTTGACTTGTACTGCAATAAAGATAAACATATATTACGACCATCAACAGAAGTGGTTCAATAGTTCAGGGACATTCTGGTAGGCATCAGTAATAAGGAGGCCCTACAATAGATATTCTATTCAAGAGAAGAGATGTTAAGGATGTCAGAACATGAAGAGGATGTCCAATTCTTTGCTTCTAAATTGACAATATTCAAAGAGAAGACCCCTTGGACATTTTTTGGAAAAAGCAGTTTCAGCACTTCGTAATTTTAACAAAAGGCTGGTTTTGGCCTTTCGGCATTTCGGCCCTCCTCAAACAATGCAGCTTTTGGCTTTTTAGCCTCCTAGTTCTTTCATCCTTTTGACCTTTTGGAATTTTTAGCCTTTCGGCCTTTTCATCCTTTTGGCCTCCGAAAGTGCCAAAACTTTCAGACCTTCACAAGGGTTTGACACTTGGAAAATTTTGGGCATTTAAAAATTTGGAGTAGAGGTTGGGGATCAAAAATCTGAGTGTTTCCGGCAAGATCACCTTTTTGCATGCCAGTTGAACTCCAGATAAGATTGATGGTTAACTTGGGTTTATTTTGGAAGGACTGAGGGTCCCCTATCAGTTCCCACTACAAGAAGAACCTCTAGATGAAGATTCCAAGGAAGAACTCCAAGAACCAAGAAGAAGACTCCAGTTCACAGAAGAAACCTTATCTTCTTTCTCTTTCTTTCTTGACGATCTTGATCCCTCTTGCATGGAAAAACTGATTGTAAATGGATTTGAAATCCATGCAAGCTATTTAGTATCAATTAGCAATAGTTTTTTTTTAGCTAAGCTTTAGTTTTAGTTTATTTTTATAAATTTAGACTCTTTGATGCCCTAATTTTGGCATTCAGAATCAGTAGATCAAAACTCTATATATTGTAATCACATCAATTTAATAGGGGAAAATTATTAATACAATAAAGATCTACATTTGGTGCTTCATTCATGGTGTGTAAACTGCTGCCATCTATGCAAATTGGTGAATGTGTGTATGCATTATTCATTACTTTCAAAGAGCTTCTTGTTTTGTTGTGTTTCAAATTTTCGTTTACCTTAGTTGGAGTTTGTTGTTTTTTATCGACCTTGCTGTGATGAATGTGTGGAAGGGATAATCTATTAGGAATAATGATAAATCTGTCTCTTGGGTGCGCACGTCTTGGTGGCTTCATGATTTGATAGATTTTGAATATCTTGCATGAGAGAATTCATCTTCTCTCCAAAATGCTTGCATCCATTGGGTATAGAATTGCAACTTTGTCTGATTTATACCTCTTGGGTTCATTCCAAATCTCCTCACCATTCAAGTTGCAAGGAAGGGTTTACAATGGTTTATGTCTGTCGGATTTCATTTCAATAATTTACTTTATTTCTTGTTACCTTGTTCATTTGAATTTTTGTCTTAATTTTGTCTTGCTCATTTGAATTCTTGTTACCAAGCAGGTTGTGACCCAACCCCGAAGAACCTTGGAAATAACTTCGTTATTCTTTCAAGAGAGGAAATCGAATCTCGAGATCCTAGCAAGTTGGCTTGTGTAAAACCAATGCTCAAAAAAACCTTTGCACCCATTGCTAGAATAGAAGTAAGAATCTTACTTTCTTATGTTGCATTCAAAGGGTTCAAGGTATACCAAATGGATGTCAAATCTGCATTCCTAAATGGAATACTGGAAGAAGAGGTATACATTGAACAACCAGAAGGGTTTATTGATCCAGACAAGAGAAACATGGTGTGTAGACTACATAAATCCCTGTATGGATTGAAACAAGCACTGAGAGCCTAGTATGAAAGACTTCAATCCTATCTCATTAGCATTGAATTTGTAACAAGTGAAAATAGCAATCTGTACTTAAAAGAAGATACCGATGGTAATATTCTGATTGCTGAAATATTTGTTGATGATATCATTTTTGGGGGAAATGAAATGTTATGCAAATCCTTTGCTAATGAAATGATCAAAGAGTTTGAAATGTCTATGTTTGGGGAGATCAAATTCTTGCTTGGTCTACAGATTCTTCAACAAGATGCAAGCATATATATCACTCAGATCAAATACATCAAGGAAGTGTTGAAGATATTCAAGATGGAAGATTCCAAGCCAGTTGGATCACCTATGGCAACCAGATGTAAGCTGACAAAAGAAGACAAATCAAATGAGGTAAATCCGACCTTGTATAGATCAATGATTGGAAAACTAATGTATTGTATTCATACTAGACCAGATATAGCACATGTAGTTGGAATAGTTGCAAGATTCTCTGCTAATCCCAAAGAATCACATATGACTATTGTCAAGAGAATTCTAAGATACCTAAAGAACACCGAGGACTATGGCTAATGGTATAAAAGAGAAGGAAAATTTGAGCTACAAGTCTATACCGATGTTGATTGGGATAGGAACATTGATGACCGAAAGAGCACAACTGGAGGAGAATTATTCATGGGTGATAGACTTGTCACATGGATCGGCAAGAAGCAAGGATGCATCTCTCAGTCTACTATAGAAGAAAAATATGTGGTTGCTGCTACAAATTGCTCTAATATTGCATGGATTAAACAATTTCTAGAAGGTATGAATATGAAGATCATTGAACTAGTGATTATCTATTGTGATAATACCAGTACAATAAACATTTCTAAGAATCCATTCATGCATTCTAAGACTAAGAATATTGCAATAAATTATCACTATTTAAGAGAACAAGTGCAAGAAAAAGAAGTGATACTCCAATATGTTCAATCAAAGGAATAATTAGCTGACATTTTTACAAATCCATTGTCGAAAGATACATTTGAGTACCTAAGGCAGAGACTAGGGGTTCAACCCTTGTCTATTAGTTAGTAAGCTGACTAGGAAGCTACATCAGCCTATACACAAATTAAAAGATCATTCATGTTGATGCAAGCACCGAGATGGACAGTAACAAATACATCTATACATAGCAAGGTACAAATCTACACTGAACACCAAAGAAAATGTATTGTTGATGGATAGGGAAATTTAAGGAGTATATTATAAAAATGGATGAAAGATGATATGGAAGAATTGTTTGGCATTGTTGTCAAAGGGAGAGAGATTCTCATTATCCAAGGGAGAGATGATCTCATTATTAGGAAGAGATTACATCATTATCCATGTAAAGAAGTTCCTAAGAATTCAAAGGAAGAGTTAATCAATACCCATAGGGAGAGATTGATTACATATGAAATATCCATCTAAGGCAGAGAAGTAATAGAAGAAAGAGAATACATACTAAGGGAGAGATTGATGTCAAAGGAAAAAGAGATTATCAAGGAGAGGAACAGTCAAGGCAGAGCACATATCAGAAATAGGATCCAAAGCTGATACATCTATCTAGTAAAGGGATTGAAGATTGAAGAACACACTCTACAAGAAATAAATCTAAGCTATATGAGCTTACTCAGAGCTAGACATTTGTATTGGTTATAATAGGAGAGATTTATGAACTTCAACTGTTATATTTCATATTTTATTAGTAATAATATAGTGTGATAATGTAGTGTGTTTCTATCAATGCCAAAGGGAGAGATTGATGACATGTAACTGATTGAATATTTAAAGATGTTAAGTTGATCACCAAAATGCAAAGAGATAATGCAAGACATTAAATTAGTTAATGGATTGTATTGTCATTGATGTCAACTTGATATAATCTGATCGGTTATACACAAAGTGTCAAAGACTCTAGAGAATCAGAGAGATAAATATTATGCTTTTAGTAATTCATAAAAGATAAGAATTCACTAAGTGACTACAAACACCGACGATTAGTGGAACCCAACAGACAGAGAAGACCAAGAGAAAAGTCACAGTGATGCCTGAGCAAGAAAAATGACAAGAATTACCGATGAGAAGAATCACAAGTATTACCAACAGCTAGAATTATAGTGTTAACCGATGAGAAAAACTTCACAGTGATGCCCGACAGACAGACAACCCCAACATACAGACAATAGTGATGGAGAAGCCTGAGGAGAACTGAAGTATTGACCGAAACTATCAAAGAGTCAAAACACCAAAGTTAATTAAAGTTTAGATTTGATAAAATACCTAGCTAGCAGAGCTATATATAGACTTAACTAGTTGCTATCATTGTTTTCATTGACAAGATAAAGCCAGAGATAAGTAAAATATTTAAAGTTGTTTTATCTAGTAGGCAAGAAGATTTCTGCGAGATAAAATAGGAGTTGAGATTTAAATCAAGGTTGGCTAATATTGCGGATCACGCCAAGAATAAGAAAATCAAGAAGTGAGAAATGGTGATATCATGTCTATAAAGAGAAAACTTAATTCATTATGAATTAAGGGGGAGTGAATGAAAAAGGAGGATGCTGGAGAGAAACTGATGAATAACTTCATACAGTCGAGTGAATGAAAAAGGAGGATGCTGGAGAGAAACTGATGAATAACTTCATACAGTCTTGATAAATCAAGCTGAGGAAAGAGATAAAGGTTTATGCGAACACCAAGCAACAGAGAAGCACAGCATCACCGAGAAAAAAGAAGTGGAGCAAAGGTATTGAAAAGACATATTGATTAGAAAGGTATTATGAGCTTACAATAGATCTAAAAATCTGCAAGTCTAAGTTGTGTATGTGAACAGATCCTTTACTGCTTCACTTTAACCATTGATTCAAAAAGTCTCTTAGCTGAGCAGGATTTAAAGATCCTTTCTATATTGAGATACATCCCAAGGAGTATCAAAAAGTTTGATCACGAAGATTGCATGAGATGCCAGATACCATATGAAAAACTACACTGCGTTTGGTCATAGAAGGTAGCATAGAGATGCCTGATATCAAGTGACAAACTAATCTATCAAATCCTCTAACAAGGTCACACCTAACAGTGTTTGTAACCTTTAATAAAGTTGGCTCTTCACTGAGCTCACTTCAGAAGAGTGAAAATTTTGGGTTACCGATCCCAAGTGGATTTTCCCTTAACAGGGTTTCCATGTTAAAAATCCATGTGTCAATGTGTTTATGAGTCCTTACTTTAGTGTTTTGCATTACACATAGCTAATCTAGATTGATCGGTATACACTAAACAATTTTTTTTTTTTTCATAAATGAAAGACTGCTATTCGGTAAACATTAAGAATATGATTTAACAGTGAACTCCAAGCAGTAGTTATTTAATAATTTTATTTGAAGGCATAGATCTTGTAGACTGAAGATAACTAGAGTCTTAATATTGTGGTACTAAGTCTTTGGGTTGATTTATTAGAATATTTTGAGGCCATTGATTCACCCNTCCCCCCCCCCCCCCCCCCCTTTAAAGTTATTTCTAACATATTATCCTTCTCTATGCAATGAGTGCTTGATGTACCAACATGAGAATTCAAAGCAATTATGATTAAAAATTTAAGATATTAGCTCTCTATTTATAAGAATTTCAGGGTTCCAATCAAGATTTCATGATTGGTGGGACTAAGTATCTATGATTGAAGAGTGACCTCAGATTGATTGGGAGTTCAACTCACTTGATTGCCTAGTCAACAAGATAGATTGATCTATTAACTGAATAGATTGGAGAGTAAAGTGATTTGATTGAAGAGTTGACTAGAATCACTAGATAGATTAGTTAGTGAACTAGAATGATTGATCACAAGACTGATTAGATCGATTATAAGACTAAATTGATTAATAAGATAACTGATTTCAATGACCAGTCAGAGAAGAGTGATTGGGAAGCTAATGAAAACTTAGTATTAGTCAGAAGTGAGAGAATAAATATCATTAAATAAATAAAATAATTTTGTTTACTTGCACATGGGGGAATATAAATAAATAATTTAATCTTATTTATTTATGAGAGAAAAATTAGTTTAATCAAATAAATACTATTTGTTTAATTAATTGAAATATTATAGAGAATAATTAAATAATATTAATTATGTAATTACTTTATAGAGGAATAATTAAGTTTAATTACATAAATATCATTTACTTAATTATGAAATCATAGGGAAATGATGATTTTGAATTCATAATATAGTAGAAAGATATAAATTGATTAAGTAATAAAGATTATTTAATAATTGAAGAGGAAAGTTAGTAATGTCACTATGTTGGAGCAATAGGTCATTTTTAAGTGTCTTCATATATTATTTAATATAATATAATTAATTATATTATATATAATATAGTACATGTAGTATGTACTATATATAATATAATATACTAATGTTATAAAATTACATATTATATATATA
>MU226101.1:1865532-1884373 GCA_018584345.1 Thuja plicata
TATATATATATATATATATATACCTGGAAAGTCAACCCAAAAAATGTGTTTTGAAAATCTACCTACATTTCTAGACTTTGACCTTATAGTTGGCACCTTTTTATCTGAAATTGATGAAACAAAGAGGTTGTTTAAGAAGATTCTTAGCTTTCCACCGATATAAATTATGCCAAGTTTTGAGTTTAATAAATAATTATTATTTATTTTCTAATTGGATTATGTCTAAACTCCTTATTAATGGGTTGATTGAAAAATGTGTATAAATTTCAAACGGTATATTTCAAATTTGAAACATAAGTCATGTTCTATGCTTTGCATACTATGAGAAAAAAAATTAAAATTAAAATATATTAAGTTTTCACCAAGTTAAGGTGGTCAGACACGAGAGTTTAATATTCTAAAAAAGTTATAGTAAAAATTTCATAATTAATTATTTAGTTGGAAAACAAATTATACAAAAATATGCGTCACATTTGAAAATGAGTCTTCTACTTATAGCTATAATCTTATAAACAAAAATTATCATTTGATTATTGTTAGGGTGGTCAGACATACACCTACTTCTTATCTTTTTCTTGAAATTAATGTACTACTACATTGAAATTTCAATTTTTCACCAAATAGATTAATTTACTTTCAAAAAATAACTAGTAGCTTAGAAACTAAATTTAATTTCCTACAGATTTTCTTCTTACATCTTTTTGATATAAGGTTGATAACTTGTTACGTCAAGTTGCCTAACCTTGTTTTTCTGAAATTTCATTGTCACTTAAGGCCATAGTTTGGCATACCATGATCCTACACACACCCATGTAGTATTGTAATCTCCTTGAGGAGATGATTGTAAATGCATATGTAATTATGTTTCAATGATTATTTGTAATGTAATAAAGGAAGCAGATAAATGATGTTTTGACTTGATTATTATCATATGACTATATGTATCTTGATTTCAATGTTTAAATGAAATATCTCATATTGTTATTTTTCTCTTTGACTCTTAGTTATGTTGTTATATGTTTCTAGTAGAAATGTTGGGGAACCTTAGAGAACTTTGTTATCTGATTATGTCAGCTCTCATGTTACTAGTTTATTGTATGCAAATCATATTCTTTGTTTTAAAAAAAAATTATCAGCATTTCCTTTAGTCACTGTGTTGTCCTCTTGGGTTCCCTGGTCAGGGTCTTACATTTAAACCTTGTAGAATAATTTAAATTATTTTGATTTATTTTATATTGAATTACTGGATGTATATACATAGAAATTAGTCATATTATATACATGTCACATATTAGTTAACCATTTTTTGTTTGTTTGTAGGGCATGTGTATGCTATTCTTGAAATTAAGGGTAATGTTCAAAGGAAATAAAGTATTGATTGTCTTGATGTGTTGAGACCTAAAATAAGTTAGTTTAACCTTGAGAAGATGATGATGGCTATCATTATCCAAAAGGTTCATTGGTGGTTGTTTGAAAATGCGTATAAAATATCTAAACATGGAAGAATAGTTTTTTTGCATTCAAAGTTTATGAAAGACATAAAAATATTGTATACTACTCACATTTGGTTGTGGCTAGAAATATAAAACTAGTAAGATATCATGGGAAACCAGCTAATAAAGAGTTGTGGAGAATTACTAAGTAAGAACAGGAGAAAAAAATTGACGCATTTCAAAAAAGAGAGGATGTAGATGGTACACTGACCTATAATTGAATACAAGTAAGTATATGTGTGTACTTTTAGAATTTGTGATAACTTGATGTATAGTTTATTTTTCTTTTACATCACCTTAACACATCTCAATCCTAGATCCCCTTAAGACATCCCAGAATTGCATCTCCTTAAGCCATCCTAGAATCCCCTTAAGATATCCTAATTTAAGATTCCCTTAAGAAATCTTAATTTTAGATACTCTCAAGACATCGTAGAACTGTATCCCCTAAAGTCATCCTATAATTACATCCCCTTAAGACATCCTAATTTTAGATCCCCTTATGACATTCTAATTTTATATCCCCTTAAGACATTCCAATTTTAGATCCCCTTAAGAAATCCCCTTAAGACATCTTAATTTTACATCCCCTTAAGATATCCTAGGATTTTAATGTAACTGATTTTAGGGTATGTGTACCAAGTTGTGAACCAAAAAAGTGGACACATCTTTAAAAAAAATTCAAATTTCATATAACTCGATCGGGTTATTGAAAATTTGAAATCGTTCTAGGCTTGGTAACCAAGCCTAGAAAATATTATTAAAAAACTCAATCTGTTAAGAACCCGATAGGGTTTCTAAATTTCAAATAACTTGATCGGGTTCTGAAAATCAAAAAGTACTTCAAAACCTTATCAGGTTTTGAAGAAGTAAAAATTATGCATTTATTATGCATAACCCGATCGGGTTATGAAGAAATTAAAATAGGCTTTGCTCTAGAAGCCATAACTTCCACATACAGAGTCCAATTGACTCCGTTCAAAATGCGTAGGAAAGATCTTGAGTTGATCTAACACATGATTAACCTACAATCATCTTTAGTCATCAACATTTTTTTTGCCATCCATTTGAATCAAGGTATAAATAGGTACTCATTATTGCTCATACATGCAACATATAGGAAAATCAGCTCTCTCTCTCTCTCTCTCTCTCTCTCTCTCTCTCTCTCTCTCCTTAATTCAAAGAGAGAGAGAGAATACTAATTTTCCTATACGTTGCATGTATGGGCAATAATGAATACCTATTTTATACCTTAATTGATTCAAATGGATGGGAGAAAAAATGTTGCTTCCTAAAGATTATTTTAGGTTAATTATGTGTTAGATCATCTCAAGATCTTTCCTACACTTTTTTAACAGAGTCAATCAGACTCCGTATGTGGAAGTTATGGCTTCCAGAGAGCCTATTTTAGTTTCTTCAAAACCCGATCGGGTTATGGAGAATAAAATGCATAAGTTTTACTTCTTCAAAACCCAATCAGGTTTTGAAGTACCTTTTCTTTTCAGAACCCGGTTGGGTTATGGCTTGGGAAGAGCTTTGGAAAATTACTCAAAGGCTTGGAGGCTCATTTTCCCTCCATTTTTGTTCTTTTAGACATTTTTTCATCTTGTAAGATGAATTCTCAACTTTATCTTCATCAGGTTTGCAATCTGTCAACTAGGTAGCTTTATAATTTTCACCATAATCTCATACATCTTCTTATCTTTCTAACCATATAATTTTTTCTATTTTTGGACAACATTAGCATAGTAAACCTTAATTTTCTTTACCAGTGTCTTGATTGTCCTCAAAGACATATGTCTACCATTTTTTTAATAACTTTTGATATACTTAATAAAATTACAAATAAATTACATATTATTTTTCTACACTTGATTCTATATACTTTAAAAAAAAATTTCATTTTTGATTATTTTGATGCAAGTTATGCCTAGCGCATGAACAAGTACCAAATGTTTAGGATGCGATCACTTCAAAAAATCACAAAAAAAAAATACTCATAAGAAAATTACAAAAAATACACAAATTCTAGATCTCACTCTTACCTATCATCCTACCAAAGGGATTTAAAAAATATTGAATATAACTATATCTTTTGTACCGCCCATGGAAACAGCTATATTATGTTTTTCCAAAAAAATTAGGAACATGTTTTTGTGCGCACAAGGTTTGATCCTCTTAATCTTATCATTTTTTAAAAAGACATTAGTGTTTTATAAACTAGATTCAGAGTACTAGAATTTTTATTTTTTACACATCTTCTTACATTGAGTGAATGACCCTCAAACACTTGCTCCAAGTTCAGGTTTACCCGATTTCATAAAAAATGTGTCCACTTATACCCCCCTTTTTGGTCCACAACTTGGTGCACATAACCTTTAAATTGTTGTACATGTCTCATGATTTTTGTTGTAGGTTTCCAACGACACCATGGTGTTGAAAAACTTAATGGAAAATCATTTTTTATATGGTAAGCATGATTCTCTTACATGTGTACATTGTGTAATTTATTTGTACAAGTTTTTAGATACATATAATTTCTACAAGTTTTTAGTTACTTATTAAACATTCATTTATTATTGCAGGTCTACATAGAAAAAGATCAAGTATGTACTTGAATTACAATCTATTTTAATCTATTCTAGAATAATTTTAAAAAAGGATCAATTTTAATGAACTATTAAACTTATTTAATGTTATTGAGCTATTGAGCTTAATTTTTTTTATATATTTAATGAACTATTGAACTTATTTGATGTTACATGTATTTATTGTTTCAATTGTAATATATTTGTAATAATTTGTTTATACTTAATGCACTATTGAGTTCTATTGCATCTATTTGTAATAGTTATGGTTTCTTTCTTTTATTTAATCTATGGTTATTGTTGCGTCATTTTAATGTACTTATTGAAATTATTTAATGGACTATTTATGGTTATGGTTCTTCAATTTGTTATATTTAACATAATTTGTTCAATATGTTACATTTTACATTCAAGTATTTTGCTACTCATTGTATAGAAACATGTATGTGTATACATTGTTATAGTTAAATTGAAAAATGTACAGGTTTAAAGTTTGTGAAAAGATATAAACATATATCTCTACTTCATAAAATAGTGAAACACTAGAACTATCAATCCAAAATACCAATCCAACAAACATCTAGTAAAGCATGTAAATGCATATTCGCGATGATTATCCCATTTGTCAAATAAAAATCTAAACCGTCCATATGTCAAATGTCTCTAAAATCAAGAGTCACAAAAATCAAGACTCCTTTCCAATATGCTTGAACCAAGATGATCTGAATCACTCTATACTAGAAAAATAGACTTGAAATCATATTTAAAACTATTTAAAAATGAATACACTTTAATAAATTTTATTTAAATTAAAGATTTAGATAAATTACCAATTCAATTTGGTCATCTCCTCCAATATCTAGGTGCTCATCAGGACTTGTCTGATGTTGTTTAAAAGTAAAAGGAAAGCACTTGTGAATAGTATAATAGAAATATATATAAGTACTTAATTAAGATGTAATCTCTGGTTTATTTAATACCATAGAAAAATTTTGTCCCTCTTGGGACTCTATCTAAATGGAACGATCAAGACCAAAAGTATCAGCAACAAGGTTATGTACAAGGTCAAACCAAATTATAAGATTGAAATGCAATATTTTGGTGTGATTAACTTTGATCATCAAAATGTGCACCAAAACCAATCCTTATAGTCATTTCAACTTACATGTGTACATATAGACATATACGCAAATATAAAAAATTTAGTATATGTTGATAAACACATTTGGCAATGCGTTCAATTTAAAAATATATTTATCTTGAAACTAAATAACCTAAGGTGTCTTGTCTACTATAGTTGATACTGGTGGAGCATTGACCATAGGTGGATCCAACGTGGAAGCTGGATGACCTCCATGTAACAACATTTATAAATTTAGAGCCCGTGCGGGTAGTAGAGTTGGCTTGGGCCTTGGGATTTCTCCCCACTGGTCTCAAGTTCAAGTCCATTCCCGAACTCACTGATGTACTGGCTTGCGGGCATCTTTGTACATTCCTAGGGTACTAGTCTCACCCCACCTTTCCCATTCTCGAACCCCAACTTGGTAGCAAGTAAGACCAAGGTAAGGCGCATTGGGCGCTGAGTTGGGTCGTGAGGATACCTCTGGTGCAACAAAAAAAAACATTAGTAAATTTAGAAACCAAGTTTAAGACAATTAAGAAATTATTTAGAAATACAACTTTGAATTTTTTCAATTTATACCCCATAAGGTGTGCCAAGTTGAATGGGAATTGACAAAAAACTAAGCCGATTGAAAGAAGAGGTCGATGTGCTCATACCCATCATCTTGTACATGTACATGCATTTTTAATTAACTTTTTATTTACATTACATATATTGTATGAGATAAAAAAAAATTAAAGTGTGCACACGAATTAAACATATAAGTATGTATAAGTGTATTAATTTTATTGATGATAATTATATATCAATAATTTATGGTGATGTTTTCCGTCTAAGAACTTCTTGTTTTTCCCATGATATTCCTAATGATGAAGCACATAATGTTTGTCTTAGTGATTTTTTTGTGTGCATGATGTTGCTTCACCTTAAGATAATGATATTTTATTGATTCTTTGAATATTATTTGATGATGGTATAGATAATATTCTAATAAATACATTCATTATGAGCTTAGATCGGCATGTAAGCAACCATGACCATTTGACATTAGGGAGAAACCAGTCAAAATGAAATGATCCCGTTGGTTTCAGTGGAGAAAATGGTTAGTGATTAGTTTAAATTGATTGCAAAATGACGTGATATATAAAAACACTAAATTATTTTGGCAGCAAAGATGGTGATGGAGCTTTTCCCCAGAAGATGAGCATTAACTGGCTTAGGAAACCCGAAGCACACCCCCCAAATGAAGATATTTTGATTTTCCCTTATCAACTTGAATTTATGAATTCTGTTGTTTGATTGAGAAATTTATTGACTTGTTTGATGTAAGATGGGCGGCCCATTTCCGAGTGTGGGTCTCACACTTTTTATCTGTTTCTTCATTTCCACAATGAGCTGGGAATTGGTCATGGTTGATTAGTTTTGGTTGGTTTCATAATGGCGTGATATGAAAACCCTAATTTATTGGGTGTAAGATGGTGATGGAGGGTCTCAATTAAGTGGCTTAGAAAAAGTCTAGCCGTGCATGAATGGAGTAAACGCAAACCCAAATCACACGCAAAATGAAATCATGTTGTTTCAATGAAAGAAAATGAATGTTCTGTCCTGAATCATGGCCCATTAGCAATTGTGGCCGGTCTCTCACTCTTACTTTAGAATTTAGAGTTCTGCATTTCATGTGATACTTCTTTTGTCATTTTCATAACTGCTTGCAATTCCGAAAATTACTTCTGGAGTCAGTGTCATGTGATTGTTGTAAATTTTATAATTATTATTTTAACAGAATATGAATTAATGGCAATTCTAATTCTGCAATCAAATTGTGTATTTTATTTATCTTAGTAGAAGATTTCAATATACTTCAAGAGTAAAATGGAATGATAAGTTTTTTTATTGATGTAATGTATGGTAGTTAAGTATAAGAAATTGTACGTGGCATTTAAATTTGTGAACTTGGTAAGAGAGCATTAGTGCTATGAATATGATTTTATCTATTATGATTGGAGATTGGTTAGATTTGTTCTAACATGTGTACTTGTCTTTTATTTCAATTAATTAGTAATTTTAATCATTAATATTTCATATCTCACTCTATCATCCATAATTCATGTTAATGATGAGTCAAGAAGAGGTAAAAAATGTTGATAATAAAAATTATTACATAGTTAAAATTTGAAAAGCTCTCATGTCTAATACTATGAAGTTTGAAATTTTGATCATTTTAATTGATTATAGGATGTCAACCCTTGTATCCATTCTATGTTTTCTTGCACTTCCATATGTTTCAAGTAAAGATATAGAATTAAAATGTAGAAGCTTTCCATCTATCAATTGTCTCCCTAATAATTTAAAGCATTCCAAGGGATATGTATATGAGCCTAATGCTACATTTGACAACTTTACTTGTATGGAATTTGTAAGTTAGTCCTTGCAAGTAAATATAAAAGCATGTTTATAAGACTGTGTAAGCTTAGTTCTCAAAACATAGACTGACATATAGATCTTTCTATTTAAAATGTGAAGTTTGACATTTTTATTCAACATGATCATCACACTAGTTTTTGGAAACCAACCCTTCTCCATATTTCAAAATCTATTCAAATGTGAAATTTCTTCTATATATGATTAGTATTAGTTTAAGGCCTTGTCAAATTACATAGTTTAGTTTTATAAGTTTTTCAAGCTCTTGACACTCTTATATTGATTCACCTTTACAGAACTATGCATGTTGGATATTTACCATTGTACATATTAATGTAATAGAAAACTATGCTAAATTTCAAGACTAGAATATTTGGCTACTAATATTTTAGTAAATTATATATTATGGATTCATTTATGTGTGTTGAAACAAAGGAAAAGGGGGTTCATTTATTGGGACACAATTATGTTGCAAAATGGTGTGACATGAAAACCCTAAATGAACTAATTTAGAAAAAGTCATGTTATGCTAGAATGGAGTAAAGGCGAGCCCAAAGCACAAACAAAATGAAAATATTAAATTATTACGATTGTAAAAGACATTGAATGTCCTACCATGAATTACAACACAATATCAATTCTAGCTCTCATACCTTTTTCCTCTTTCTATGTAATCATGGTCATATGAGTTTTTGTAACATTTTACTATTATACTCAGTAGCAATTATAATAAAAAGAAGACATGTAATGGTTATATTGATTTCACAATAATTGGACATTGTAGTTATTACTTATCAAGAGAATTTACATTCTTGAATACCATTCTTGAGCTAAATGATTGACTAGTCTGTTATTTACTTGTATATACTTTTCAATTTAGAGATTGGCAATTTTATGTGATCTAAGATTGTTCTTTTATTACTTTCATGACATTTTGCAATTAAAGCAATGATTTATCAAGCACCCAGGTGATAAGCACAACCATAAAAGGTGTCCATGTCACCCTTAAAAATATTGTTTTCAACAAAATAAAATTTATGGCAATTCTTTCATCCTATTCAAATTGTGTACTCTACTAATATCTTAATATAAGACATCAAGTTACTTATATAATTATTGCTAAAATTGATTGGTAAGATATTGAATCGATTAAAGGCACAAGGGTTGAGCACAAGATTTTGTAGGTATCATTCATATTTGTGAGCATGGTAAGAGAACATGAGATCTATGAATATAATTTCATATATTATAATTAGGGATTGGCTAGATTTGTTCAGTTATGTACTTGTCCCATTTTTCATTTAATCATAGAGTAGTAAATTTCATCATCAAGAACAAGAAAAACTTGCTTTGGTGCTCTGCAACTATGGCCCACTGCTAGGGTTTGGTGGTTTTTTTCTCGGTTTCCTACTTTTCCCTTTGCCCCGTGATGGGGCCACTTGTGGGGGACCCATCTCGAGTCTCCCTGGATCCCTCCCTGAAGCCTTTGATTCCCTCTAACTTTTCCTCATGATATTCTTTGGCTTCTCCTCCCTTGTTAGTGTCAGAACCTTCTTCCTTGCTTCTAGGTGCCTCGCTTATTTTGGGCTCTGCCAATCTGACGTCTTGTGACAAATTTGTTGACTCTAGTCTAGGGCTCTTACCTCTCCCAATGTTCTTATCAGGTGTGGAAACTATTTTGGCCAATGTCTATACAGCCGACTAAACCTACTTGACAAGACCAATTGTTGCAGTTTAATTTTTTTTTTGGCAAAAGTGGTCGAGCCACTGTATATATTAATATTTTTTTAAAAGAAACTGATTCAAAAAGCTCAACCGGGAAAGAATCAGTAAGGAAACCTCGCATCATCGCTCATAAAAACATTGATATTTACAACTATTTATATCGATGAGGGATTGCTCAAGCTTTACAAAATGAAAATTTTCTATCCCCCTATTTTACAAAAAAACTTTGTGCAGTTAAATACTATATCATCAGATTTTACAATAAATGATCAACATTTCAAAATATCAAAAACTTTTTAAATGCACTTTTACTCTTCCATTTCGATACAACCCTCATCATGTGTGGCCGCCATCTCACCTGATGGATACTCCCAATTTGCGGGTATCTGATTACGTGGACAAGTCTCCCACCCTGTCATCTTACCTAATCCTGATTCTGTCATATCCCAAAAAAATTTCTCCTATTCCCTTGAGAGGTTTTGCACATTTGATTGGGGATGTTCCCATCCGGCAGAATCGACCTCTGGCCCGACCGTTCCTTCAATTTCAATCACCCGAGCTGAAAAATCGTTACCATCTTGTAAACCATGCACCAAACCTTGAGCTGTGCTATTCCCTCGAATACAATGTTGTAGTTTATTATTTAAATTAAAAATGGCAATACAATGGTTTCAATTTTTTTATTTAATTAATAAATAATATAAAATTGTCCCATTTGGAATTTTTTGTCTGTTGTGTAGATGGCGCCACTATTTTGTTAGTCAGAAATCTTTGATTTCCTTTGTGAACAAAGTGCTTGGTACTAAATTGCCTTCTTCGTAGACTTGTGTGGAAAAGAAAGGGTACGATGCTTCTTGCAAGATCAATGACACGATTGTTCAAGTACCAAATGAAATCCTAATGGAGATGACCAATGATTTGGAACTATCTTTGGTTGGTAGGTTTCTATTCTTTAGACCCTATATTTATCAGTTCCAAAAATGGGCTATAAGCTGCTCTAGAATCTTAAGGAAAGTGTCAAAATTAATGTGATGGCTCATAGTATATTTCTGTTTAGCTTTGTAAATAAATAATACCTATTGTTTGTTCTCATCAATGGTCCACGAACCTATGGATGTAACAAGAGGAATATCTTGTCTCTTTATAAATGGAAACCTGGGTTGGACCCTAATAATGATCTTGGTGCCCTGGCCTTGACCTAGGTGCATATTCCTAGCCTTCCTCTAGAGTTTTGGAATACTGAAGTATTTAGAGGCATTGTCGATTCCTTCGGATCCCTTCTAGCGGTGGATAGGGTGACACAATAGAGGACCCGACTCATTTTTTCTAGAATCTGTGTTAATGTGGAGGTGAACATGGTGTTTCCCACCTGTATCATGCTTCAATCAAAATTTGGGTCTTGGAATCAACCCTTGGAATATGATAATTCTGCTATATTTTTTTATATCTACAAAAAATATGGACATTTGAGTAATGTTTGCATGTTCCAAAAAGGAGTTTTGGAGCTTCCTAAATCTCATAAGGGTTTTCCTCCAACCGTCAATAGAATCCCAGATTTGGTTTCTCCTAACTCAGATGATGTGGTTCCTACTTATCATCCTCCCAATTTTTCCTTGGTGGGGGATCTGGGGGCATTGACCACTTCTATGTCTGCTCCTGTTTGTCCCCACAAGGCCCCAAATTTAGAGAATGTCATCATTAAATCTCTTCCCTTGAAATCGGTTAATAAGAACATTGTTTCTCTAGATGAGAGGAGTAAAGAGAATAATGTTAAAGAATCCAAATCTTTGTATGGGTATTCTTCTATCCCTAATACTACTCAGTTAATTACTTTGGATGAAGTGGTGATTTATTTGATATTTTTCACTCAGATGGAGTGCTTCATAAGAAAGTTTTTGGCCCAGAGGACTTGATGTTGAGGTCTCAAAGGTTGCAACCTGATCCAAAGGGACACACTAAAAATGAGTCTTTGAATAACAAAGAGAATAGCATCCATGTTATGTCTCCAAAGCCTACTAGTGGTCCTTGTGGCTCTACTAATCTTAGGGAGATACTCTTGTTACTAGGGTTCTCTTCGATTCCTCCTAAGAAAAGGATATAAATTTTTGGATGAGGAAGAGAGTAGTGAGATGGACTGGAATATTGCTGATGGAAAAGGTAAACAAAGGAAAAAAAAATGTGGGAAGTGAATCTAAGAAAGGAATACCAACACAAAAAGAGAATGGAGAAAGTTAAATAGAGAAGGAAGTAGCTACTAGTAGACAGAGAACCACAAAAGGCTTCTCTGATGTCAAGAAAAATAAGAAACATGACATCTCCACTACTTGGGTGGAGAGGCCCACCTACTTAGGGGTTGGTTGGATAGAAGAGGTTTGTTATTTTTTAGCTTTGAGTATGAAGATTCTATGTTGGAACATGAGGGGCTTAAAGAGATAGATTAAGTAACACATGTTAAAATGTGTCATTCGGGATAACAAAGATGATATTCTGATTATCCAGGAAATGAAAAATGAATAATGAAATTTTTGAGAGAGTGGTTAATAATATTTGGTATGGAGTGGAATGGGAAGTCTGTGATTATTTTAGGTTCTTTTGGAGGTGTTTCTATGCTCTAGAATCCTGGTAAGGTGAAGGGAAATCTTCTTTGCACCTCTAATAATAGCCTGATTGTTTCTTTCAACAATGTGGCTTTTGGGTTGTCTTGGAATTTAATAAATGTCTATGCTCCTAATGTGAGTTCTCTTAGGAGGTCTCTGTGGGATTCACTTTCTTCTCTTATTGAGGTAAATAATGCTTCTAAATGGATGATGGGGGTGATTTTAATTCCCCCCTCTTTCCCTCTGAAAAATCTCGTAGCACTGAAGACTTTAATGAATGCATGTTAGAACTAGGGGATTTCCTTTCTTCGACTAGTATGATTGATTTGGATCTCCATGGGGTGGAATTTAATTGGTCCAATAAGAGATAGGGGAATATTCTTATTTAGGTTAGGTTGGACAGATTTATTTACTCCTCTAATTGGCCTAATATGGCGGACTTCTACCTTACTACTCACCCGAGAACTAGATCTAATTATAGTGCCCTTCTACTAGAATGGAAAGACGTTCATGAAAAAGTTCACCCTTTAGGTTTGAGGTTATTTGGATTTCTCACCCATAATTTTTTTGACTTTTTGAACAGTGGTGGAATACCCCTGTTGTTGATTCTCTTATGATCCAAGTCTACATAGCAAGATGAGGATCATTAAAGATGAAGTCAAAGGAAGGAATAAAGATTTGTTTGGTAACATTTTTGAGGAAAAAGGACATTGTAAGTAGACTTAATGATATTCATGGAAGAATGGAAATGGCAGAAAATGATTAGGACAACTGCCAACAATAAAGAACCCTAAGGGAACAATGGATCAAACTTAGTAAACAAGAGGAAATCTTTTGGAAGCAAAAATAGAGTGTTAAATGGCTTACTGAGGTGGATAAATATACTCAATTTTTCATCATTCTACCCTCAAACATAGAAGTAGGAATCATTTCAGGAAACTATTGCTTCCTAATGGTGTTGTGATTGAGAAGGAGGATATAGCAAGTGAAGCTATAAAATGTTTTTGCCAACAACTAGGGTAATGTGAACTCTGTCATCTCTAATATGGATGGTTTGTTGGAGGCTATTCCTTTTTTTATTAAATATGATTATAATAAAATCCTATCCAGATAGGTTTCTTTCCAAGAAGTTAGGAATACATTCTTCTCTTTTGGAGCCTTCAAAGCCCCAAGGCCCGATGGGTTCCCCCTGGCTTTCTTCCAAGAATTTTTGGGGTATTATTGGGGAGATAATTTATAATGATGTTAGATATTTCTTCAGAACAGGTAAAGTGGTTAAGAAACTCAATTCTACATATTTTTCTCTCATCCCCAAGGTGGCTGATCCACATACTATGTCTTATTTCAGATTGATCAACCTATGCAATACTATGAACAAAATCCTTTCTAGGGTCGTGGTTAATAGACTTAAACTAATTTTCAAAAAAATGATTTCTCACAATTAGAAAGGCTTTATGGGGGGAGAAATATTATGGATGATGTTATAACAACCCATGAGATTATGCACTCTATGAAAGCTAACAAAAAAGCTAGTATGATTTTAAGTTGGAAATTTCAAAGGCTTATGATAAAGTGGACTGGATTTTTCTGGTGAAGGTGTTATATAAGTTTGGACTCAAATGTAAATTCTTCCACATGATCATGAATTGTGTCACTATTACAAATTACTCTATCCTGGTTAATGACTCCCCGAGTGGGTTCTTCTCTACTACTAAAGGTCTTAGGCAAGGTGGTCCTCTGTCACCTTACCTTCTCATAATGGTGGTCAAGGTTCTAGGGAGGAATTCATAGAAGTGCAGAGAGTCCAATACCCTGAAGGGGGTGTATGCTTATTCTCAATTCCATCCTTTTTCTCATCAGAAATTTGTGAATGACACTATAATATTTGGAGAATCTTATATCTCTAAAGCTATAAAGTGGAAGGAGCTCCTAGATAGCTATGCTAAGATCTTGAGACAACTGATAAACTATAACAAAAGAGATATTTATTTCTTTAATTTAGATGTTGTCCTACAAACTAGATTGTCTAGGATTATGGGGTGCATGGTGGCCCCTCTCCTAGATTCCTACCTGGGGCTTCCCCTCACTGCTAAATTCCCTTTGAATCTATATTGGAATAACCTCATTAAGAGATTCTAGAGGAAAATTTTTGGGTGGAAAGGTAAACTCCCTAGCCTTGGAGGAAAAAATTATTTGTTGAAATCTTGTTTGCAAATGTCCCAGTGTTCTTGCTATCCCTCTTTAGGATCCCCGACTCAGTTGTTGATGTGATTGAAAGAATCCAAAAGAATTTTCTCTAGATAGAAACAAAGGACAAAAATTGAGTGGCTCTAGTCAAGTGGGAAAAAGTTTTTACTCTTAAAATTTTTTTTGGGTTTGGAATTAGAAGGACTGGACAATTTAATAAGGCTCTTATAACTAAGATAGGTTGGTTTCTCATGGAAGATAAGAAGGAATGAACTAAGATAATGAAGGATGAATATTTGGGTAATGGGAATTTTGACTCCTTTTTATATGGGAAGTTCTTTGCCACAAGCTCCCCATTATGGAAGAGAATTGTTAATGTCAAAAATAGCCTTGGTAAAGGGGGATGATTGATTATTGGTAATGGAAAGAAAGCTAGACTATGGGAGAACATTTGGTACCAAGATAAAACCATAGCATAGATTAATTAACTATCTCATATAAAGGGATGGCTCACTAATCAATATGGCACCCAAGTGGATAATTATGTGAACTGGAATTCAAAGGTAAAGCTACCTGGAAAAAATTCACAGGTCATTTGATTGGAAGTTTGGATCCTCAAGCTGAGATAAGGAACAAGTGGTTGAAAGATCATATTAGGTCGCTGGACCGGCTCCTGCCAGAATCTACTCTCTTTTTCCCAAGATTTGGAGGATAGATGGATATAGAGGTATAAATCTTCTGGTTCCTTTCCTGTTAGTTCTTCCTATAAGGTGCTTGAAAGTTTAGAAGAAATGGAAAATTGTGGAATCATATCTGGATCCCCAATCTTATTCCTAAAATAAACTTCTTTTCGTGGGTTGCTTCTCATGGCTAGATTATTACAGTGGATAATATGAATAGGAGTGGTTTTAATTTTGTTAATAGATGCATCCTTTGTAAAAATAAAATTGATTCTATTGATCACATTTTTATCCATTGTTCCTTTCCTGCTGATATCTAACATCTTATTCAGTCTTCTCTGTATGTGGATTGGATCTTGCCTTTCACTCTAAATTTATTGATTTATCAATAGATTTTTAGTCCTCTTGATCATCTAATTCTTAAGAATCTCTAGGCCCAAATCCTCCCTTTCTTGGCCTGAAATGTCTGGAAGGAGAGAAATAATATAATATTTAGAGACAAGGAAAGAAACAACTCTTCTATGTTCCAAATTATTAAACAACAAGTTAGAGAAAAAATTAATGTTGGATCCTTCAGAAAGTGAAAATTGCTTCCTACTTTGCATGACCTAAGAATGAAACAACTCTAGAATGTGTATCATGAATTACTCAATATAGATTGGGAAAATATTTGGAAAAGAAGACTTACAAGATGGAACCCTCCAAACAATGGCTAGATAAAATACAATGTGGATGGTTGTGCGAAAGGGAACCTAGGTGTCTCTGTGGATGGGGGAGGTATTAGAGACTACAAAGGTACCTTTATAGAGGGATTTGGTAAGAACATGGGAAGAGAGATTAGTGCTCTTACCAACATAAGTTGGAAAATGTGGTTGGTTATGATTTTGGTTTTTTAGATTATTTTCCCTTTTAATATTGTCATATGTTCTCATGATATGAGGGAGAAAACATCTCACACTTTGTTGTATTTTGATTATCTCTAAATTTTCAAAATTCTTGAGGTTAACTACTATATTCATAGAGTTTTGGATGATGGCGGGAAAGAGCTTGGCTTGAATTTTAATAAAAAAGATCTCAAAATATATAATGATATGGTCAAAACCAACTATTAAATGAATGCTAGTAAATATTTGTGTGATATGAATATGAGGTTAGTTGCTAACTTGGACACCATGAATATTGATCTTAGTTGGTTTATTGTAGGGATCAACATGATAAAAATTAATAATGTTAAAAAAAGGTGAAGTAACGCTTGTATTTATTATGTTTGTGCCACTTTTATTAACAAGTTTATTGGAACAGATAATCACATGGCTTTTTTCCCTTTGTTTCATGATAATTGTCATTTCAAATCTTCAGAAAATTTTATTTTGGCAAGTCTGAACATTAGAGCTATTGTTAATTTGTATCTCATCAAAAATAATTTTTCTTAAAGGGATTTATCACCATCTTCAAGAATCTTCTGATCTAGGCTACAAAGAAATGAAAAAATCCTTTACTACTTTATGTTGTTAAAATTTAAGAGGGCCTACTACTACAACTACGAAAGAGACCCATTCTAGTTTTAAAGAAGTTTGTATCATGGATGGCTTGCTGAAAAAGGTTGAACCAAGGGAATGTAAGGAGCTTCTGTAAAATGGTGAGCTTCGTGATGAATTTGAACAGACAGGGATTATGAGTTATATGTTGATGAAAAATATTCAATTGTGTATTGTCATTGATGTTTACACAAATGTAGTGATGTTCACACAAATGTCTTATCCTATCTGAGCATAGTTAGTGTTTGCCAAGCTCTCTCGGGCATTGAATTAGACCAAAGTGATTTTCAGTTCACTCGGGCATTAAAGTTTTTCTCGGGCATTGAAGGATTTCAGTATTAACCAAGTTATGATTTTAGTGACAGTCGACTAACAAAAGTTTATATTTTATGGATAATTGATTATGTGAAGCCAAAAAACTTAAGTTTTATTGATTATTTGGAAGGTTATTAAGGCCGAATTGACAAGGGTTATATATATATATATATATATATATATATATATATATATATATATATATATAAGGTCAAGTTTGGACTGAATGTGTGGAAGTAAGATATATGTTTTTGATATGAAGTGTGGAAGTGAAATGAGATGGGATTCTGATTGAGGATAGAACATACATAGATTCAACAAAATATCTGATCAGTGAGGATCAAGTAATTATAGCCAGAGTAGAGATCTGAATAAGCAAAGATAGCTGCTTATAAAAACAAGTCAATCCATTGTTTTTTATTAAGGTAAATACATGTTTTGAAGGGACCCTGAAACCTTGTACAAATTATTCTCAAAGGATATTCAAAAAATCCCTCTTAAACAAGACGGATCTAGACCACAGTGAGGTTTTTGTAAATGGCTCCCACAACCAAAATGGAACAAAGCATGAAACAACCTTCATGCCAACCCACACTAAAGACAAACCCAAGACTAGTGTTTATCTTTAGCACCCTTCTGATGGGAATGAAGAGTCATAACAATTGTAATAGTTGTTACTCCATTAACAATTGTAATAGTGATCTAAGTCTCTTAAATAGAGTAGACTTAACAGTATTTTGTAAATCCTCTCACAAGGTGACATTTCTACATTGAAGTGTTTGAAGACCTCTAACAAGGCCACTCCTTACAAGGTTATTAAATCCTCTAATAGGGTCACACCTAATAGTGTGTTATTGTAACCTTTAACAGGGCTGGCTCCTAATAGGGCTCACTTCAGAATAGTGAAAAATAGTGACTAGTTGTAATTGGTGGTTTTTCCCATATTGGGTTTCCACGTTAAATCTCGGTGTTCTCTGTGTACTTGTTATTTTCTTTATGGTTTATTTTTCTGCAATTAATCACTAAATAATAATCATTGTTAATGTTTTAAGATTCACTATGTTAACTGAGTGACAATAGAATTTTGTGTTAACCGAGCAATAGTGATAAATTTGTTTAAGACATCTAAGGGAATTGGATTTGTTTTTGTGGTAACTGATTAACCCCTCCACTCTTAGTTACTCAACTCATTTCCAACAATTGGTGTCGGAGTTGTTCCTGCTTTCAGGAAAGGTTTAAAGGCCTAAGATAAAGATTAGAGATGTCTTACAGAAGGGAGATCCCTAAGGTTAACAAGGACAACTGCACTGCATGGAAAGATTTGATGAGGCTACATATATCTACTTGTAAGATCTAAATTTGGAAGGGTTTGATTCCCTAGATCTCCTAAATAAGATTTGTATAATGGAGGGAAATCCTATGTCCAAATTCAGGATATTACGTTTAATTATATTGATCAAAAGGATGGAAAAGAGCATGTAAAGAATGATGTCATAAGATGCCTACCTCATGACATAGCAGATATAGGAAAACTCATTTTCTGAGTTCTAGAGATGCTGACAGTTGATACCAAACCGGAACATAGAGACAGACAAAACCCAGAAATCTTTTTCCATTTTGATGTCGTCTTATGAAAAAGGTCGACCCTGTACCACTTTTTCCAACTCGATCTGCTCAGCTCTAAAAGTGTCCCTGTTCGCACAGTCTGAAAGAAATCTGAAAAGGGTATCCAGATCTGGCCTCAAATCTATAGTCCTAAACCTGTACTTGCAAGAAAAATGTTTGTTTGTTGTTGGGGAGGGGTTTGCCTTGGTCAAACCCCAGTTTTGGAAGTAACCTTTGAAATCAATAAAGTAAGGAAAGCTAACAAGTAGTAGAATTGAATCTAATAGTGAAGCTATGATATTCAATAGATATGTAATTGAAATTTGGATGTGTGCAATTATATAAATATGAAAGCATGAACTCAATATGAACCATAAACCTCCATGATTTTATGCTTGAAATCCACTTTCAAGAGATGATGAAAGAGTCCTGAAGAGGCACTAAGGATCTTGAAGGAAGATCACACCACCATGATGGCTAGATCTAGGATTTGAATGATGAATCTTGAATGTTTGCACCTAATCCCTTCAAAGGCTTGAAAACTTGAATCCTTGATCTTCAATGGAGAA
>MU226101.1:1887906-1916277 GCA_018584345.1 Thuja plicata
TTTGAAATCAATAAAGTATGGAAAGCTAACAAGTAGTAGAATTGAATCTAATAGTGAAGCTATGATATTCAATAGATATGTAATTGAAATTCAGATGTATGCAAGTATGTAAATATGAAAGCATGAAATCAATATGAACCATAAACCTCCATGATTGTATGCTTCAAATCCACTTTGAAGAGATGATGAAAGAGTCTTCAAGAGGCACCAAGGATCTTGAAGGAAGATCACACCACCATGATGGCTAGATCTAGGATTTGAATGATGAATCTTGAATGTTTGCACCTAATCCCTTCAAAGCCTTGAAAGATTGAATCCTTGATCTTCAATGGAGAACTTGAATGCTTGAGAAGAATACTTGAACACCTTGAGAACAATGGATGCTTGAGCAAAATCTTGATTAGAGCCTTTTGCACTTGGAAGACTTAGTTCGCTTGATGATGGTTAGAGAAAATGAGAGGAGAAGGCTCCCTTTTATATGAAATTAGGGCACAATCTTCTAAGGAGGCCTACATAGGATAATTAAATAATCATTTAAGACTTTACCCCTAGGATAGGACCTATACTAAATATAATTTAGGAATCCACACTTCGGAGCCCGAAAAGCTGACCTAGAAGCGGGAAGAAACTTTTTGCAAAGACCGACATCCCAGGAACTGTAGGGTTATGGGTTTTGGACCCTGGGACAGGGTCAAGGTCAGCCTTGTCCTAGGATAGGGCTGAGGTTGACCCTATCCTAGGGCAGGTCTGAGGTTGACCCTATCCTAGGAGGTTGACCCTGTCCCTGTATCCCAGAAACAGAGTCCTGCAACCCAGAATGCAAAAATCAGTTCCGAAAGTGGTATAAGGAGGAGCAGATCAAGGGGGATGATGCAAAAATGGGGGGATGATGTAATGGAGGTAAAATACATCCCCTAAGGAGGGATAAATGCTTCTTAACATGGAAGTGCTTCCATTTTAAGACGATACACTACTATTGGAGATACTAGTTTGCAAATCCTAGATCACAAGTATGTGGAACCACCGAGACCTATGTTTGTGGAATGAATGGTGGACATGAAGCATCATAACATAATAATGATTGATATTTCTTCTTCACTCAGCTATTCCAAATTTGATAAAGTCAAGGACTATCCTACTGCTTATGATATGTGGAATAAGCTACATGATATCTATGGAGGATATGACAATCTAAAGAGAGCCAAAGCAGAAAGTCTCAGAGGTCAGTTTGATTTGATGAAAATGACAGAAGGAGAAGACATTACAAATTACAGTGAAAGAATCAAGAGAAGTGTCAGTGCAATTAGAGCTACCAGTGGAACAATTGAAGACAAAAAAATGGTCAGCAAGGTATTGAGAACTTTACTTCCTATCTATGCAATTAGAGTTTCATCTATTCAAGAGATGAGATGCAGTAATGATATAACTCTATATGGATTGGTTGGAAGGCTTACAACTTTTGAGTTGGACAATTTTGACAATTATTCTCCTAATCCTAGCAATATTGAGTTAGCATTCAAATCTAAATTAAACTTTGGTAAGATGAAAGGAAAATAGATTGACAGTGACAGTGATGGTGATTTTGATGATGAAGATCTAGAAATCATTGAAACATTACTTGCAAAGAGAACTACAAAAGAAAAAGGACAGTACAAAGGAAGAATACCATTGATTTCATTTTCATGTGATGAGGTTGGTCACATTGCTACTAAGTGTCCAAACTAGGAAGATAAAGGTGAGAAAATTTCAACAAGTACAAAGGCAAGAAATATTTTAAAAGCTACAAAAGCTAGAAGGTTAAAGGTAAGAAATCTTGTTATATTTCTAAAGATTTTGATGGTGATGAAGAAGAAGATGAAGATGAAATGGTTTATATTTCTATTAAGGATGAGTCAGATAGTGAAGATAATGAAAAGACTACATTATACTCTCATATTAGAAAGAATAACACTGGGATAATTGATAGTGGTTGTTCACACCACGTGAATGGTAAGGCCAAGCTCTTGGATGGTAATGGAAACCTAGTTGGAACTAGCAGGCAAACAAAAGGTAATCTATTTTATCTTGATCTCAATGAAAGTTCATGTTTTATTGCACAAGTAGAAGAAAGCTAGTTATGGCATAAAAGGTTGTGTCATGTGAATTTTGATAACCTGATCAAAATAATAAAGAACAAAAGAGTAAGAGGTATTCCTATTTTGAAGAAACCTAAATTGGAAATATGCAAACAATGTCAAATTGGGAAGATGGGAAAATCTAGTTTCAAGGGAAAGAATTACAATACAGAAGAAGTCTTGGAATTAGTGCATACTGATTTGTGTGGACCAATTGGAACAATGAGTTACACAGGTGGGAAGTATTTCATTCTATTTTTTGATGACCATTCCAGAATGATGACTATTATGTTTCTCAAAGAAAAATCAAAAGCTTTTCAAAAGTTTAAATGGTACCTTGCCAAAGTTGAGAAGGAAGCAAGAAAGAAACTTAAATGCCTAAGATCTGATAGAGGAGGAGAATTCATTTCTAATGAGTTCAATGAATTCTGGAATGAAAGAGGAATCAAGATAAAAGTATCTTTCCCAGGTACAGCACAACAGAATGGTATAGAAGAAAGAAGGAACATATCCATTATGGATTGTGCAAGAACCTTGATGATTGAGAAGAATGTTGCTACCAAATACTGGAAGGAATCCATCAGCACTGCAATTCACACCTTGAACCAAGTTCAACTAAAGAAAGGTACTGAGAAGACACCTTTTGAATTATGGTATGGCTATAAACCTAATGTTTTTTATTTCAAAGTATTTGGAAGTAAATGTTACATCTTGAAGGAAGCAAGAAATTGAAAAATTGATGTAAAAGGTGATGAAGGTATATTCCTAGGCTACTCCTACAAAAGAAAAGCACATAAATGTTTGAATCTTACTATTCATAAAGTCATAGAAAGTGTGCATGTAAGGATTGATGAGTTTGCAGAGAGAAATGAAGAACATAGCAATAAAGAGCCCGAGGACTATAGAAACTTTGTGTATTATGAACCTGATACTATACCTAAGACATGGGAAATGGTGATTGGAAAAAAACCATGTCAACCACTTAATTCAACAACACAAATATTGTTGCAACCTATGCAACCAGCATTGTTAACTAAAGAAATTGATTCTTAGACTGAAGAAACTGAGTCTCAGACTGAAGAAACTGAGTCATAGATTGAGGGAATCGAGTCATAGATAGAGGCACCCGAGTCATAGATAGAGGTACCTGAGTCTCAAACAGTGGAACACGAGTATTAGAAAGAAGAACAAAACTAAATATTTGAGCATGGTGAACCTAGTAGATCAAGCCTAGAATCAAAAAGGAAGGAACCTATACTTGAAAAGTATGTTAGAAGGCATCATGCACCTAAGAAAATAATTGGAGATCAGACAAAAAGTATAATGACAAGGAACAAAATCAAAGTTACATGTTTTTTTCGTGAAATTGAACCTAGAACTATTAAAGATGCATTGAATGATGAAATCTGGATTGAAGCAATGAATGAAGAGATTGAGTAGATAGAAAAGAACAAAACCTGGGCTCTTGTACCTAGACCAAAAGATAAGAATGTGATTGGTACTAAGTGGGTTTTTCAGAAACAAGATGAATGAAAAAGGAGAAGGTTCTAGAAACAAAGAAAGATAAGTATGTAAAGGATATTCTCAAGAAGAGGGTATTGATTATGGAGAAAAAATTTCTCTTGTTGCAAGACTTGAAGGAGTTAGAAATCTTCTGGCATATGGTGCACATAAAGGATTCAAGGTATATCAAATAGATGTAAACAAAAGGAATATGGTTTTCAAATTGCACAAGGCATTGTATGGACTGAAACAAGCTCCTAGACCTTGGAATGAAAAAATTGAATGGTTACTTGATAAGTATTGGATTTTAGAGAGCTAATGACAATAGTAGCTTGTACATCAAAGGACCTCAGAACAAGATACTATTAGCAGAGATATTTTTTGATGACATACTATTTACTGGACATGATGACTTATGCAAAGCATTATTCGAAGCTATGAGTAAGGAATTCAAGATGTCTATGTTTGGTAAAATCAAATTCTTTGTTGGTTTACAATTTTATCAGATGAAGGATGGTATCTATATTACCCAATCTAAATACATCAAAGAGATACTGAAGAAATTTGGGATGGAAGATTCCAGACTAGTTGAGACTCCTATGCCTACTGGACATAAGTTATCTAAGGATGATGATTCAAACGAGTTAAATCAGACTATCTACAGTTCAATGATTGGTAAACTTCAATATGTTGTTCACACTAGACCTGATATTGCATTAGTAGTCGGTATTGTTGCAAGCTTTTCAGCTAATCCTAGAGATAATCACTTAATGGCTATCAAAAGGATTCTAAGATATCTTAAGGGTACTGAAGACTATGGATTATGGTATAAGAAAGGAGGAAACTTTGATTTGAAGACTTTTACTGATGTTGATTGGGTATGAAGTGTTGATGTCAGGAAGAGTACAAGTGGTGGAGCATTTTTTCTTTGGAAAAGGTTAGTCTCCTAGAAAAGAAAGAAATAGAACTTTATTTCTCATTCTACAACAGAGGTAGATTATGTTGTTGCAGTAGAAAATTGTTCAAATACCATATGGCTCAAACAGGTTGTTGTGAGGTATGAAGGAGGAAATAAAAGAACCAGTTATTATCGACTGTGACAACACTAGTACTATTAACATTTCAAAGAACCCTTTGATGCATACTAAGACTAAACATATTGCAATAAAGTATCACTTCTTGAGAAAATTGGTTCGGGACAAGGAAGTAAGATTGGAATATGTGAATACTAAAGAACAAATTGTAGACATATTCAAAAAACCATTACCTAAGGATGCATTTTTGTATCTTAGTGGAAAGCTAGGGGTGATTCCTCTAACTAAGGCTCACTAATGGACAGTTTACTGATGCATCAACTGAGCTACAGAACAGATTTAACATGTTGATGTAGATATTCAGAGCTTATTGCGTATGGATCAGTACAAACAAGTACATTAAAACTTCATTGGATGTGTATTGGATGGTGTCTTTGGCATTGGTTTTCAAAGAGGGAGAGATTATTGTTGTCATAAAGATTATTGAGGGAGAGATTGATGACAGAGGGAGAATTTTTATTACAGAACAAAGATTAATGTAAGAGGGAGAAATCTGTATTTTAGTGATTGTGAAGATAGAGAGAGTTTTTGGATGAGAATCAGAATGAAGCTAAGGACATTAATAAAATTTAATTCTTGTGTATTTTGATCTACAATTGTTTGTATTACGACATTTTGTGTTTCCATCAATGCCAAAGAGGTAGATTGTTGATGACAATTATTCAATTGTGTATTTTCATTGATGTTTACACAAATGTAGTGATGTTCACAAAAATGTCTAATCCTATCCAAGCACAGTCAGTGTTTTCCAAGCTCTCTCTGGCATTGAAGAAGACCAAAGTGATTTTAAGTTCACTCGGGCATTACAGTTTTGGTCGGGCATTGAAGGATTTCAGTATTAACCAAGTTATACTTTTAGTGACAACCGACTTACAGTAGTTTATATTTTATAGATAATTAATTATGTGAATCTGACAAAATTAAGTTTTATTGATTATTTGGAAGGTTATTAAGGCCGACTTGACAAGGCTTATTATTATTATTATTATTATATATAAGGTCAAGTTTGGACTGAATGTGTGGAAGTAAGATATATATTTTTGATATGAAGTGTGGAGGCAAAATTAGATGGGATTCTAATTGAGGATAGAACATACAAAGCTGCAATAGAATATACGATCAGTGAGGATCAAGTAATTAAAGCCAGAGTAGAGATCTGAATCAGCAAAGATAGTTGCTTATCAAAATAGGTCAATCGATTGTTACTCTCTAACAATTGTAACAGTGATTTAAATCTCTTAAATAGAGTAGAACTAACATTCTTTTGTATATCCTCTCACAAGGTGACATTTCTACATTGAAGTGTTTGAAGACCTCTAACAAGGCCACTCCTTACAGGTTGATTAAATCCTCTAACAATGTGTTATTGTAACCTTTAATAGGATTGGCTCCTAACAGGGCTCACTTTAGAAGAGTGAAAAATAGTGACTAGTTGTAATTGGTGGTTTTTCCCATATTGGGTTTCCACGTTAAATCTTGGTGTTATCTGTGTACTTGTTATTTTCTTTATGGTTTATGTTTCTACAATTAATCACTAAAGAATAATCACAGTTAATATCTTAAGATTTTCTATGTTAACCAATTGACAATAGAATATCTGTGTTAATAGAGAAATAGTGATAAATTTTTTTAAGACATCTAAGGGACTTGGATTTGTTTTTGTGGTAACTGATTCACCCCTCCCCTCTTAGTTACTCAACTCATTTCCAACAATATTCAAGCTATCAAAGGGTTTAATAACACTTTATCCATGAAGTTTGTCAATTCCTGGCATTAATGAAATGTGACTATAGGCAGTGTGAAATTTTGTGTCATGCTGGAGCTTATTGTCGAAGCTACTAGTCGAGAGTGTGTCAAAGACAAGGTGGAAAGGAGGGGTAATGGAGATTATAAAAATATCTAAAGAAATTCTTAAAAAAAGGTGAAAAACCAGTGGTAGTGGCTATTGGAAATGGGTACGAGTGCTCCTCTATCCTTTCTCCTTATGCTCTTGTTTTTCTGTATGTTATGAAGTATTTTAGGCTTAAGGCTAGGTTTACTACTTTTCATGGGTACCATCTCCCCATTCTGAACCACATTAGGTATGGTGACAAAATTAATGTTCCCTACTTTCTATTTTCTTCTCTTTGTAATAGCGTCAATAATGGTGATTCTCCCTCTTTACCCCAAGGGCTAATATATATTCTCTACCAATTTGTGTATAGAAATTCCCCTGTCTATAGTAGATTCATTATGTACCCTCAAAAGAAAGAAGGTCAAAGTGTTGAAGTTCCTAAAAGTTTTGTGAAAATCAAGTTTCTTGGGAATGACCCTCTCCCTAAGAGCTTGAACCCCAAATGTAAAAACAAGAAAATTAACAAGATCCTACAACCCTATGTTGGGACTAAGCCCTCCTCTAGCGTGTGTTTTGATGAAAATCTCTTAAAAACCACCCTTGTTAAGAGAAAATTGCCTACTAAGAAGTTTGTCCCTACTAAAATTAGGAAGACAAAGTCTAGGGACATATGTAAATATATAGATGTTGACAAATATGACACTGAAGAGGACACTGACTTTCAATAAGGCTAGAAGAAGGAAGATTTGGGAGATAAAAGATACGAAAATAACTCTAGGGAGCGTAGATCTACTAGGCTGGGGTTCAAGGAAGAAATTAAAGGGAAAAATTTTTGAGGAGGAGGTGGTCCCTGAAATAGACCGGGATTATGAACTTGAGGAGAGTGAAGACACAGACAACTCTAATGAAGATAAAAATGATAATGAAAAGGTTGATGAAGAGTTGGAGGATATGGAGGGAGATAAAACCCCAGAGATTACTGTTAATTTAGAGGATGTTGAGGAGATGGTAAACCATCCATATTCTTCCCTCATTTCTCATATGAAAGAGCGCATGAAATATAAGTCTTCGATCCCCAGTCTAGAAAGTAAAAAGGCCAACACTATGGTGACTCAAATGTTGGAAAATGAGAAAAGGCTGGAGGCTCTTGAAAATTCCACCCATGAAGCTATTTCTAAAGAGGAGTTTAGTTCTTCTATGTCTTCTTTGTGCAAGTTAGTCAATGGTTTTATGAGCAAGGTTGTCTTTGGGGTGACTACGGGAAATAGCAGGTTAAAGAAAAGAGCTAAAGGGTTGAGTAGCCATGGGAACAAGGAAGAGGATCTTGAGGAATCTGAAGCCAAAGATTGGTTGAAGGATATAAATCGCCTCTCAAAGGATTGGGATGTTGTTTCTAGCCTTAAATGATCTTCCTTATATTTCTTTTATGTTATAGTTGGTTTGTCGTCAAGACTGATGTTTTTATGGTTAAAATTTTTTATGTTGTTATTTTTTGTAGTGATATTTATAACTGGGATAATTCATTGTTGCTCCTTTATAGCAGAGGTCTTTTTTGTTATTAGAAAATGATACTAGCTAGTGATAGTGACTTGAATAACATGTTAAATAATGTAGTGATGAACAATAGAACTTTTTCAGGTCGGTTTTGATTATTTTTCTCTTTGATGGCTTGGGTGGCTTCTGACTGTGATGACCCAAGGTCCACTTCTTTATTGTTGTTGTAATGTTGTAATGTTGTGATCTTGTTTCTGGGTTCAGGTCCCTTTCCTTATTATCTTAATAAAAAATATTCATCATCAATGTTTCATCTCCCACTTTGTGATTCATAACTCATCCTCGTAATAGATCAAGGAGTGTGGTCCAAAATTTTGATGATAAAAATTACTACATTGTTAAAAATCTAGAAACACTCATCCAATAGTATGAAATTTTGATTCTTTAAAATTAATTCTAAGGTGTCAACTCTTGTAGCTCAAGCTCAATTTTATTACACTTCTACTTGTGCAAGTAAACAAAAGGAACTACTTCAATTATCTCCTTGGTAATTTAAAATATAAAAAAGGATATATAGATGTGTCCCTACTGATACATTTGATAGTTTTAATATTGTATGAGATTATTTAGTCCTTGCAAGTAATTATAAAACTATTTCATTAATTTTTTACACATATTTTTCACACAAGATGTTTATCTTAATTATGAACCAGTGAAGTATGAATAGTTGTAAAATATTCTAATGAACATAGTAATTTATTTGAATGACTATACAACCATATTTATGAGATTCAAAGTTTAAGCTTAGCTATTGAAGTATAGACCTAAATATGTGTTTATATTAAAATATATATTAAACAAGTGTCACGTAGTGGCGTGTATTTATTTTTAGGTTGGTTAGTAACAAGAATTTAGAAGTAATTTTGTTTAGAAAATTTAAAGAAATAGAAATTGTAACTTATATTTATTTGATTTTATTTAGATGTTATAAGCAACGTAGTTAGGTATTTAAGTTAGAGTAATTTATTTCTTTCTAATTGATATTGATAAAAGATAATTAATAAATGTTATTTTTTAATTGTACTGAATTGTTTTCTAATAAACCTCTAAAGAATTGTTGTATGGTTACTAGTTTACTTAAGTTTATTTCTCATTGTGAAAATGTAAGTACTAATTTTATAAAATAATGTTTAGTTGCTATAAATTTAAATAGATTATTATACTTTAGTTTATTTTATGAAAGTATGATTTATATTATTTTTAAATAATTTGATTTATTAATTTAAGATTGTTATTTAGATGTAATTAGAATGTTAAAATATTGTTATATTATTTTTATAGGATAATGTTTAGTTAGTGCAAATTTAGAATGCGGTCTATTAATATTTGTTTATAGAGGTCAAAATAATTATTAATTAGTTCTTAATTTTATAGTATGTTTGGTTAGAAATTTATTAAATGAACATGCTAGATTAGATATTGGAATTTATTTATTGAGGTTTATTTTATTGGTTATTGATTTACTTTAGTTTATTTCTCATTGTGAAAATGTGAAAATTGTTGTGATTAGATAAAGTGGGAGAGGGCCCGAACCCAACATCAAAATAACATCAAGTCTAAAAAGAAAAACCAAAGAGAATTCACCAACAGTGAATTCTAGAAACTAAACTAACAGAAACTAAACCAAAAATAGAACCAACAAAAAAAAGCATAGAATCAACACCCAAGACCAACACAAAGCATCAAGAACAAAGATACAAAAAAAGCAGGCGAACCTCCACTTAAACCAAAAACTACTTGTTGAGCTAATGTGAAAATTGTTAATGTGATTTACATTAACAATTCATATCTCATGTGTAACCCAAAAATCTTGCCAAAAAAATATAATATGGAGGAAGCCTCGAAAAAAGGGATCATATAACACCAAACCAATTCAACCAATCAAGATAAGTAGTTTGTATAATATATGAAATTAATAAATAAATATCATAGCTTTAGAAATATTCGAATTAGGAAAAAATAGTTACTGATAATGTGTGCAAAAAATTCACTAATTGTGCACTAGTCAATGCAATAGTATATTAGTATATTGCCTACGACAAGTACAATAATGGCATTGTGGTGCTAACATAAAAATATTTGTAGTAATATTTTTTTGCATAGTGAGAAATCTAGTGAAATAATTACATTTTTGTTTTTCCATATATGCAAAATCATTACATTTTGGCACTATTGTGAATTTGTTTGTTGTATTAGCTTTATTGCTTAGAGAGACATCAACTTTAAACTAGCTCCCTCCCTTTCCTATATAATTGTGGATTTTTTTTTCAGTTTCAAGAACTCCGCCCCATGCTCCCACTATAGGTATGTATCTTGATGTAATGTTGATGTAATTAGTTAATATAACATTAAAGCTATAAAAAAAATTCTTGCATTTGAATGGCTCATGTTGCAGCTCTTTCTCCTGCTCATGTGGCAATGGATCCCTCCCCTATGTGCATGGTTGTGGATCCCACTCTAATGAGCAATGCCCTCCCTTATTGCATTGTTGCAGGTGAACATCTTGTTTCTCATGTTAGTCCTGCAACTGATGCTTCTACCTACCCTGCAGTTGTGCTGCCTGCTGCCCTGTTGAAGACTCCTTCTGTGATGGCGGCTAGGGCTTTGGTGGAAAATGACACCTCTTGTCTTTGATTTGTTGGCCTCACTTCTAAGGGCTCTGAGGGGCTAGGGGTCTCTTTTGCTAAGATTGTCTCTAAGCCAACTTTGGTTGAGAATGGCCCTAGGGTTTCTAAACTAGTTTCAGTGTGTGGTTCTCTCTCTGTTAAGATTTCTTCTGAGGCTGAAGGGGATCTGGTGAACAACACTAATGTTTTTAAATCTCATGGAATAATATATCATTTTTAGGGATTCTGGCCTCGCCTTCCCCTTCTGCATGATTGGGTAACTCGTAAATGGGAACCATTTCTATCAGGCACTGTTCATATAATCTTTCCTATGGAAAAAGGGTTTTTTATTGCCAAGTTTGAATTTGCTAAGGAAGGAACTAAGATCTTGTTGGATAAATTTTTTTACTGGGAGGATGATAAATTTATGCTTATGCTAAATCCATGGCAACTGGATTTTAATCCTTCTTTTGAAATATTCAGTAAGATCCCTATATGGGTTATACTCCCCAATCTCGCCCTTCATCTCTAGCATGATTCCATTCTTGAGGAAGTGGGTGAGGCTTTGGGGGAATTTTTGATGCTCGATCATGATTCATTCAATATACTTCATTCTAGTTATGCTCGAATTTTATTTGAGCTTGACACCTCAATGGGTCTTCTAGCGGAAATCAAAATTGAATCAACTTTAGGTTCTTGGAAACAATAGATTGACTACGAGGGTATTCCCTTTAGATGTCAAAAATATTTTAAGAGTGGTCACATTTCATCCCAATGTGGCTTGGATCCCAAGAAAAATAAATCTTCTCCCTCATGGTGGAAGGGTGCTTTCACTCATCATTACACAGTTATGAAAGGTTCCTCTCAGCCTATGAAGAAGGACGATATTGTTCTGTCTCCTAATGTCCCTGCTAAGTCTATGTTGGCTACGGTTTTTGGCTTTGTTTCTTTTGCAACTGAATCTGTTATTTCTTCGTCAGATGTTGTTGTCGGTGGGACTACTAGTGGGGTTGTGTCTGCTGGAGTTGTTACTAATTTTTTACTGCTAGAGGCTATTGTTGGTAGGTCTGTGGGAGAAGGTCTAGCTGGTATTGCAGGTGTTTTGGCTTCAGCTAGTATTGGTTTGGAATATCCTTTAACTGACATATCTCTGGTTCGGGATAAAGTTGGCCTTATGCTGGAAATGTCACTAGAAGATCCTATTCCTATGCTAGAGGATAGTTCTTCAGATTTGGTTTCTTTGTACTGGAAGGATGAGGCTACTAGTTTTGAAGATGGTTAGAATATTGTTAAAGGAAATTTTTTTAAGAATTCCTCTTCTTCTTTTGACATGACCCTTTGGTCGCATAAGAAAGGGATGAAAGGATAGTTCTTTCCCTTTCTATTGTTTTTCTCTAATGATTCATTCTTTGCTGCGGCTGGGAAGTATTTTTTCTTAGTTTTTGGCTAGTGTGTTTCTCTTAGGCCTCTTGTTCAGGCTAACTTGTTATGTAATAGGAACTTTTATTACTAGATATCTTAAGTTCCCTTTATAAACAAGGTTTTGGGGCCCCTTTAAAACATGATGTTACCATAATAAAAAACATTAAAGCTAGAAATCAACCTTAATTTAGTAAATAGTAATATTGATTAATTATTCATTAACTCTTCATTTAATCTAAATTTATATTTAGTTTATAATAGCATTTTTGGATATCTGGTATTGAATTTGTCTATATAGTGTTTTTCTATGCTAAGAGTTAACAAGTGCAGTAGAGTTGCTAAAATTGTCATTTGTTTGAAGGTTGGTTAATTACTTTTGTATAAGTTATAGAGGAAAAAAAATCTTGTTTTATATTTGATAGTATATTGTATAAGCTTTAGAGAAAAAAATTTGTGTGGTATGTTATCTTTTTTCATTGATGATTAACTTCTTATGTACAATTATAATAATTGTTAGATCAAAATTTGAATTTATTTATATACGTCAATTGTCTTGATATAGGTGTGAGAAGTTATTTTCACTACTCCATCTTCCTTAGGGTAGTAACAAGAGGAACATCATCTATATGAAATAGGGAAAACAATAGTTTGGTTAAAATATTGACTTTTACAATATAGAGTGGAAAATACTCTAAAGAAATATTAGTCACATCTATTTATACAATGTTATTTATAAAAAAATATAATACAATATTTTAGTGGAATATTAATTTTGTGTGCATTCAATTATTTACAAAATATATACTATGCATAAGGCTTTCTATATATCATGTCATCATCTTCAACAATTATGCTTAACCAATTGAACTACAACCCCTTAACTATTTATATATATTTATTAACTTTATTTTAACAATATAACCATACAACCTTAATTTAATAAATAATAACTAATATTAAATAATTACCTATTAATTATTTATTTACTCTAGATTTATATTTGCAATAGATTAATAAATTATAAAAATGTACTCTTGACTTAAACTAAAATCAAATTTCTTCCCCTTATCCATCAAACAAACATTTTGAGAACATTCTTCCATTTTCTTCCCTTCAACGAAAGTTGTGTAGACGTCGTGAGGAGATGATAGGGTAGAGGTGGGTTATGAGTCCATGTTTTTAAAATTTTTGTAAGCGGTGTAACTCAGTATGGAGATGAGAATTAAGGGGCTTAGGAAATCTCATTATCTTTGACTGTTAAACTACACTAAATTATTTCTGTAGCAAAGATGGCGATGGAGATGAGGATTAACTAGCTTAGGAAAAGTCTCTTCGTGCAGGAATGGAGTAAAGGGAAACCTGAAGCACACGACGAATGAAGATATTTCCCTCAATGAACTTGAATTTAATATGAATTCCGATGTCGGATTGACTTATTCATTACCGATTGTGGGTCTCACACTTTTTATCAAGTGGCTTACAAAAAATCTCACCGTGCATGAATGGAGTAAAGGCAAACCCAAATCACACGCAAAATGAAAACACAATTGTTTTGATTGTCAAAGACAATGAATGTTCATTAGCAATTGTGGGTCTCTCACTCTTACTTTTCAATTTAGAGTTCTACATTTCATGTGATACTTCTTTTGTCATTTTCATTACTGCTTGCAACTTCCAAAATTACTTCTCCAGTGAGTATCATGTAATTGTTGTAAAAGATATTAAAGAGATTCATATAGATAATACAATTATGTTTTACATCTTTGCATGTATGTGCAAATATATTATTTATGTATACATAGTTGAGGTGTGTATATCTAGTCGAGATAGTAACTAATATAGCATGCGAGTAGTGACAGTTTTTTAGGGATCACTTCTACGAAAGATGTATTTACTAAATTCTAAAATATACTATTTTATTTATTTTTAATTATTGTATTAATAAACCTTAAGTATACCCTCCTAGATCTTAGCTTTGCCTAAATAAGAGGAAGCACACTCTCTGTAAAATCTACTATAGTCCAATCACAGTCAATTCCTCTCATTTTAGGTTGAAATCCATTATAATGGATCTAAATATTGAAATTTTTCTGAGTTTTGTGCAATTGCAAATAATTAGAGCAAACAAATGGTTTTATTAAGAAGGATTTATGGTTTTCTTCTATTATTTGTGTTATTTGATTGAAAGTTTACACAATTTAATTGGGAAATATTTTAGTAGTTTTCTATGAATTATAAAAATATTATTCAAAATTTTAACTTTGTAGGTATTCTCTCTCTCTCTTCAGTTTTTGGAATTTGTTTCAGAAAAGATTCTTTGAATCTAACTCTAATTGTAAAACTATGAGCCATCATGGAAAACTATTTGCAAGTCGTGCAGGTCTTCAACATAAATATTCATCGAATTTTATAATTCAGAAAAATAAATAAATCATTCACCATTGATGGGCATTCCATATAAGATAAGTCCTCCACCCATAAAGATTATCTGCAGTTCTGATCATTTCACAATGGCCACATATGTAATTCTCGAGTCATGGAAAAAGAAAATCAGCCACATTAATAGTCATCATAGTTTCAAAATAAAATAAAAAAATTAATTGACTGTTTACAGGAACGAGGTATAAGAATAAGCAATTATCTTATCTACAAAACATTATCTGCAATTTTCTCCTCCATCCGCAATGGCCATCTCTTCACAAAATTTGTTTGTGCTTTTCATTTCATTTTTTGTTGTCTTCTTCCCATGCCCAAGCCTCTCTCTTTCTCCTTCTCTTTCCCATCGATGCCCTTCTCATGAAACTCATGTCCTTCTTTGCTTCAAAGCGGGCTTCAATTACTCTGACTACTCTCTCACATTGTGGGTAAATGGAACCGATTGTTGTTTGTGGGTGGGCATATCCTGAATCAATCACACCAACCATGTTGTTTTTGTTAAACTATTTTACCTTGAAAGCTTCTTCAATGGTTTGATATCTGAGAGCTTGTGCCAACTTTGATTTCTCAAATCACTGGTTATACAAGGATTTAGAGGTACCAAAGTTCTTTCTCCCTGTTTGGGAAATCTCTCTTATATGGAATCCTTATATCTATATAATGGTAATGCATTAAGGGGGACGATTCCATCTTTCCCTTGTTTTCTCATCCAACTTAAATACCTTTATCTTAGTGAGAATATGTTGAATGTAAACATACCTTCTTGCTTGGGTAACTGTGTATGTATAAATAATACTTTCATGAAATAAATGTGCTATCTATCAATTCTATGGAAATAATAATATAATTTAATCTTAGAATTGACAAATAAAGCATTTAACATCTCGTGGATCTCTAGCTAAGCTTTTCTAATAGAGCTCTTAGCCTTAGTCTCTACTAATGACAATCCTAGAATGAGAATTTTGATTTGATTATGCCTATTTTAGCTCACAACTCTCAAATTGCCAATGCAATTCATTCTATTATGATCTCAATTTCTCAAAATATGCTCAAAATGCTTATGATCTTGCTAACTTTCTCTATAATAAGGATGCAATTTCTCGTGAATGTCTAGGATCTCTTATGCTCTCAAAATGGCTTCTATTTATAGGATTTTCCCAAGTGTGAGGGGTAGAGTTAATTTATCATTATTAAGCATTAGTTGACTGAGAGGCTTTGATATGATTTTAAATGGGGGGACAATTTAAATGCTTGTCTCAAAGGTTGGGACAAAGAGACAAATTTGAGTGATTGAGATTCAAAGTCCAAAATGAGTGATTGAGATTGCAAATTAGGAGTGATCCATGTGCTTTTCTTTCCTTGATTCTCATTGGTTCCTCAAATTCATGTTGAAATATATTAGGATTTATTAAATTCAATCAATTAATTAATTTATCCATGTAGGGGAATGAGTTGGATTTGATTTTTTGAATTAAACTATACAATTAATTGATTAAAATCAATTATGTAGTTTGATTAATCCCTTTATGCTTATATTTAATCATTTGATGTCATTATTTAATTAATCCTTTTATTTGATTGATTTTGTCCCAATTTGATTGATAAATGTCCATTTGAAATTGATTTGATCCATTTTGATGAGATTTATAGCATTTGGCTGATATTTACAAATTTGGTTGATTAAAGGACACTTTCCTAGTTTTAGGTGTCTACAAATGCCCCTCTTTGAATTGATGTGTGAAGTACATTGATTCAAATAAAATTGCATGTCCTGGTCACTAATTTGATACTTGATTAATACAAAACATGAGTGATTGATAACCTAATTTGATGATAAAAACCTGATTGATAGATTGATGTGATACCCTGATATGAAGATTGATTTTATAAGATGTGGCATGCCCCACTAATGATGTTTGAAAATTTAATGCCTCAGATTTGATAATATTTGATGCAGATCTTGATTTGATACTATGATAATGCCCCCTCAAAAATGAAACAGATTGATGTCTAGATGGAAATGATGATGAAACTGATAAAGAATAGATCTAATATGTTTTCATTTCTGAAAAATATTGATGATGATCCTGGCAAAAAAACATGCCCTAGTGTGAATAAAATGCAGATTAGCTCCAACGAGGTCAAGTAGGTCAAAAAACTCTCCAAAATTAGGTTAATTAGCTTAAATAGGTTGAAAAAACTCATTTTTACTATTCATTTTCACTTTTTACCCTAGAGATTTTGCTTTGATTCTATTAAGATTGATAGCAATGGTGGTCCCTATTAGAGAGCATCAGTTTGAATGAGCATCCTGGTATCAGAGACCCCCTGAGTATGGACCTCCAATAAGTGGTTTTGAACCTCCTAGTGCATTTATTGTTTTGTTTTGATTGCATTTATTGCATTTAAACATGCTTTCTAGAATAGAGCAAGTCAAATGACACCAAGCATAGTTTAAATGATTCCTAGACAAGTTAAATGCCACCTCCACATAGTGAAATGATGCTTATACATAGAAAAATACTGCGTATAGATTAGGTTAATATTTGTATTTTCTCAATATAATGCCACCTAGTAGGTTTGAAATGTCACGTAGGAGAATGAAATGCCACGTATACTATAAAGTGACACCTCCGATAAATCAAATCATGCCTCTCATAGTTTAAATGACGCGTACACTATGCCAAGTGACACCTGCAATGAAATTGTATGAAAACCTGATTGAAAAGGTACCAACTGCTTTCTGATTGATCATCTAGATTACCAGATTGATTTCCAAGATATCTAGATGTGTTTAGTAATGCGATCAAATGTTTAGGATATTAGGATAATCATATACATGGATGTTTGATTTGTCAATCTGATAGGATAGAAAACTGATTGATAGGATAACTGATTATATTGATCCGTTCTCAAGATCTAGAGTTAGTAACAATAAGTTGATGCGCTCAAAAAGAGAAAAGAATTGATTGAATTGGTTTGATTGACTTAAAATGATCCACTGATACAATGATACTGATATGATTTACTTATTTGAAAAATAGGCATGGTTTTGTAAGTTGTGCGTAAGGAATCTAGTTTCCTAGATCCTTGATTTATCTAATGAGTTGAGAGATCTAGAGTTATGTGTTGTAGAGCAGTGTGGATTGAGTTTCCTTCTCGAGCTTCCTTAGTTCCATCTGAACCAAGGTTTACTTATAGCTATGGAAAAGCATTGCCACTCTAACCATAATAATTTCTACCTTCCACTCGGATAGATGCTAATCACTCCTGAGGATGTCTATAGATTGTTTAGTATCCCGAATTGAGGAGAGCGGGTTTATTACAATCAAGTTTATGATGACAACATATGAGGACGCATGTTTGGTTATGATACAATCAAAGATGAAACTATCGCATCGACATAGTTTGCTTCATTTCCCACTTTTCCAGCAGTATTAGGTGTAGTGATAGGAGGATTACTTCTTCCTGACAAACGAGGGCACAAATACTCAATTGGTTGGGGTCAGATCTTGGAGGACTTGATCGCACATCCTCAATGGTTTGATTGGGGTTCTTGTGTGTTAGCATAGTTATATCATGATTTGCATGAGGTGGTATATCGGGTGAGTACAGATTTATCAATAGGTGCTATATTATTGTAGCTATGGACCTGGGAGCCCATCCCTATGACAAGATCTATAGAAGCTTGATTATGAGGTCGAGGATGGCCTTATGTCTTTTTATATGATGGGATGGTTGTCCAACATTGTCTGGGAAAGCTTGAGTACTGGCATCATACAATTGATGATATAGATCATCTCATCTGGAAGCGAGGGATGGAGAGATGATGATGATGAGATTCCCTATACGTTTACCCTCTATGGATGATTGGTTGATCACCACTTGTTATTGAGCTATTCTGCTTTGGTAGAGTGTTGAGACAGTACAATAGAGTACAAGATATGCCTCACGGTATGGAATTATACGCATGTGTACAGGAAGAGAAAGCCTTGTGGGGAGCTCAGGTTGATTATGAGTATGCATGCATGGAGATTGACAGATTTGTCTTCATTTGATGGGACATGTTAGATCATATTAATGATGTCAGGATGTCTCCGGAGTATAGAGAGTGGTTTTCTTGCCATAGATTTGTGATATTTACTGATCCTGCAGATCCCATTCCTGATATGGATGATACTTCTGATGATGATGGCGGAGATGGTGGTGGTAGAGGTATGGGTTCGAGAGTATAGAGACAACAAGCTCCTAGAGTTAAGAGAGCTCCTAGGGCTTTAGGAAGAGGATGAATGTGACCTCGAATGTGGGGTGGACATGTCAGGGCTAGAGGTGGTAGATATGGTCATCCTAGACAGAGACAAGAACAGGTTCATCCCATACCAACTGTAGTATGGGGGCATCAACGAAAGAGGATTGGCAGGTAGGCACATATAGCTATTGCAAGACAGGTTTCGGGATCACAGGCTCCTCTATAGGTATAGGTTTATGAACATCAGGTTCCTCCTTTACAAGAACACATTACGACACAGCAGGTGCCTCCACATATTCTAGTTATACCATAGGTACCTCAAGCTCCTCTATAGGAACCACAGGTGATAGATGCCTTGACACAAGATGTGAGGACCTTACATGCTTGGATGAAATCTATGAGTGGTCAGATTGATTAGGGAGCTACCATGATGCAATAGTTTATGGTGATGACGGCACAGATGCCCAGTGTAGCTAGCACCAGTCAGGTACCACCAACTACACATGATATATTAGGTGACATAGATCCCAATGGGATAGGAAATAGATCAGGTACATGTATAGGTGACAAATCAGGTGCCCCTGCTGGGTCTTGAGACAGATTTGAGATAGATTTGATGTATCATATTTATTGTTGATCAGGACTTTGATGATGTATCATTTTTTCAATGATATATCTGGATATACAGATGTTATAGACATTTCCTTGTTGATGGACATTTATTTGATGATACACTAAGATTTTCATGACATATTTATGATTTGATGTGACATTTCTTTATATGCAAATCTAGATGATCTCTATGATGTATTTACTTTTAGTATGAGCTATGGATGCAATTTATCTTATGCATGATATATATAGATGGATGAAAATGATTTATGCAACTACTTCTATATGCTTCTCTTATTTTATAATGAATGCAATGATTATGCAATGAAATGGTAAAATGAATGCAACTATCTTTTTGGATTTTGATGTATGCAACTTTATATGAAACGCACTTTTTAAAAATGAATAATGATTAATGCTTCTTTTCCTTTTGATTTTCCAATATAATAAATAATGATTAATGATTAATGCTATGAATAAATGCAAAAGATAATCTTACATCATTGATTTAAAATAGGATAATTGATCATTGAAGCCCCCAAAATTGATTAACCCCTTTGACTTGGAAAAATCCTTTAAATATATGCAATTAATCTAAAATGAAAATGCAATGCAACTAACTGTCACTAGCTTTTTGTGAAAGAACTACAAAAGAGATATATTATCATCATTAAGAATTGTGGAACTAGGAGCGAGTACAACCATCATTGACCACATCATGATGATATGAATATTGCTTTCATCACTTTCGGTAACCATCGAAAAACTAGTATAACCCTCACTATTTGAATAACCAACTATGGGAGTATGAATACCAGTTTCATCAAATTCAATGTTGAAAGTGGATTTTGGTATTAAGATATGGATGATCTAAATAGCCATGGTATCCATTTGTGTAAACAAACAAAGGTTAATTATCCTTCCTATATGAAAGTCCTCGATGGTTCTTTGGTGACCATTTCTTTAAATGGATTCACACAAGTTGGTGGATCTTCCTCAAAACACTCACTCAAAGTCAAGAAAAATATCATGTCTTCATCATTACCAATCTAGTCAATACATCATCGATTAGCTTAAAAGACATGACTTGAAAAGTCAATGAAGAGCATAAAAAATTTCAAGTGTTTTGCCTTGTATAAAGATTTTCAAAATAGAATTCTAAACACTCTAATCATTTAGGGTATGTGTCAATTTTTAATCCTGATAATAATAAGTCAATGAAGTTCAAGGATCAAGTTACAAGGTCAAATGCTTGGGTTTGATCAATGATATCCATCAAAGGTTCAACAATATCTCTCCTCTGAAACTTTGAAAATCTTCTTCTGATATATGACCAAAATGTAGCACTTTTGAATCCATTGGTACTAAAAACCAATGCTTTTCCCCCAAGTGATAAATGTAACCATGTGAAAAATTTGGGCAAATGAAACCTACTATATGATAATGTAGCTAAGAGACTTTAATATGACTATGCACAAATGATAGATACAATGAAGGATATACAAATGAGATGATGAAAAGGAAATATGTACAAATACAACTAGGAAATCCCTAAGGGATCAAAAAGAGCATGTTTTCCAGGTTTTCACCTTTTCAGTTTATTGCTCTTTATTCTCTTTTTTACTTTTTTTGCTACCAAGGAGCCTTTTGCTAGGTTTTCACCAAGGTATTTTTTTTTTCTTTTTTGATATCATCAAGGTGCCTATTTGCTAGGTTTTCACCAAGACAATAATTTATTTTTATTTTGAATGTTGGTTCTTTCTTCATGCTCAATTTTCTCCTTTTTATTGCTTTTCTTCTTTTCCCTTGTTTTTGACTTTTTGAGCTTTCTCATTTGTTTGAATTTTGATCTTTTCTCATTTTTTTGTATTTTGAATTTTCTCATGTTCAAAGAATGATGCTCAAATCATCAGATACACACTTGTCTAATACTCTTTCCTCCTATACTCTTTCATCTGATCAGGTATGAAGCCTCTTTAGGTGGATGATGCTAATAAGTTCTTGCAATTCATCACCCTCACAATCAGCTAGCTTGTAGTTCCCCATTCCAAAAGAGGAATTAATGAAAAATATTCCAAGCCAATTCGCCTCCCATTTTCCCTTCTTTTCCCTATCTGCCTAGTTTTTAGGATTTTCTCTTAACACTAAGTCTCCCACTTGAAAGGTTCTTGGTTTTATATGTTTTTTATAATTTCTTGAGATTCTATTATGATATGCATTCAAATGTTCATAAGCTTGTGTTTGGTGCTTCTCCAACAATTCCAATTGTTGAAGTCGGGCAACCCTATAATCCTTATCATTGATTAAGGCATGTAAAAAGACTCTTAAGGATGGGATTTTAACCTCCAATGGTAGAACAACTTATGCCCCATAAACTAGATAAAATGGTGTAGCTCTTATAGGTGTTTGGATGCTAATTCTGTATGCCCACAATGTTGGGTTTATCTACACATGTCAATATATTCCTAATTTATCAATCGATCTCTTCAAGATTTTGTGAATATTCTTGTTCATGGATTCGACTTGTCCATTATCTTGAGGATAGTAAATGGAGGAAGAATGGTGCATGATATGGAAAGTTTCACAAAGTTCATCCACATCTTTGTTCTTAAACTATTTTTCATTATTCGTGATGATGGCATGAGGAATACCATATCTAAAAAAGATGTGATTAAGGATAAACATTGAAATTTGTTTTCCATGGCAGTTGTCAAAGGTACGGCCTCTACCCATTTGGTAAAATATTCTATTGTTGTGATGATATACTTGTGACTATTGGAAGAAGGTGGATAAATCATTCCAATAAGGTCAAAACCCCATTGGTAAAATGACTATGGTGTGATAAATGGATGTAATTCTTGTGCAGGTGCATGGATCATATCTCCATGGTATTGGCACTTCGCACACACTTTGACAAAGTGGCAAGCATCTTTTTCTAAGGTTTTCCAGAAATACCCCATGCGAAGGATTCTCTTAGCTAAATTCAACCCACTCAAATGTGACCCACAAATCCCCTGGTGAGCGTATTTTAAATCTAATCTCAATTCCTTTTCCTTTAGACACCTAAGAAGTGTTTTGTCAAGACCCTTGTGATACAATGTGTCTAAAAGGATAGTATAACAAGTGGCTTGTCTTATAAAATGTCATTTTTGGGCAAGGTTTTGGTCTATAGGTAAAACTTGGTCTTTAAGATAGGAATAAATTGGTCTATACCAAGGTTATTCATGTGCATTAATAAGGGCAATGATTTGGGTGTTAGGTAAGTCAAACGATGGTTTCACCAACTCTTCCACCAAGAATTCATACCTCACATTATGATCACACATTTGTAGTCATGAAGCCATTGTTTCCTCAAATTCATGTTGAAAGATGTTAGGATTTATTAAATTCAATCAATTAATTAATTTAGCCATGTACGGGAATAATGGGTTGGATTTGATTTTTTTATTTAAACTATACAACTAATTAATTAAAATCAATTATATAGTTTTATGAATCCCTTTAGGCTTATATTTAATCATTTGATGTCATTTTTAATTAATCCTTTGATTTGATCCATTTTGATGAGATTTAGAGCATTTGGCTGAGATTTGTAGATTTGGTTGATTAAAGGATACCTGCCCAATTTTAGGTGTCTAAAAATGTCCCTCTTTGAATTGATGTATGAAGCGCATTGATTCTTCTAGAAGGAAGATTATTCTCTAATACTTCAGTATGGATGCAATTAGAAATCCTAGATGTGTCTAGAAATGAATTAAGGGGGCACATCCCTTCAATGTGGTCTTTGAATATGACAATATTGTTTCTCAATGACAATTTGTTTAGTGGCAATATTCCTCCAAGCTTGGGAATATTATCTCAACTTGACATGCTCAATCTTTAAAACAACAACTTCACTGGAGTTAGCCCTGTAACCTCAAAGGATCATTTCCCTCCTCAATAGAAAATTGTTCAATGCTACAAGTTCTTGATATTGGCAACAATTTATTTGGAGGTAAAATACCTACATCACTTAAAAATCTTTCAAATCTAAGAGTATTGGTGATGAAGAAGAACAATTTTATAGAACAAATTCCTCTAGAGCTTGGCCAACTGATGAACCTTCAGATCTTTTTGTTTTCTTCCAATCATATCTCAGGTTCAATTCCACACATAATTATATCATTGCAAGCAATGTCAATAGAAAGCCAAAATGGTTATGCATTGTTTACTTTTTCTAATGAAGTATTATATTATGATGGATTGGATATGACTTTAAAAGACACATATCAACACTACCCATATATTCTTTCCACTCTTATTTCTATAGATCTCTCAAAAAATGAATTGGAGGGAGAAATTGCTTATAATTTTGGGAAATTGAAGGGGTTGAGACTTTTAAACCTTTCAATGAACAATCTAAATAGGACCATTCCAAATAGTTTGGGAGAAATGAGTCAGCTAGAGTCATTGGACCTTTCAAGGAATAATTTTTTGGGACAGATTCCTATAGAGCTTGAATCTCTAAGTTATTTGGGTTCATTAGATTTATCAAACAATAATCTAGCAGGAAGTGTACCACAAGGAAAGCATATAACTAGCACATTTGGAGAATCCTCATTTTTAGGTAATCCAAATTTATGGGGATGTCCCTTGCCCAAAAAATGTTCTTGGCCATAATTTATTGCTCCTCCTCTCACTCCTTCAAGTTTCGTGAACAAAGAAAAGAAAAGTTATGTATATCTATGGTATAAGATAAGAATAGGATTTTCATATGGAGTCTCTTTACGAGGGATAATTTCATTGATTTCAATGATGAGAATGAGTTGGAGAAGGAAATACTTTTATAAAGTTGATACAATCTTGAAGTTTTTGTTTCCATGGATGAAGGATTGGACACTATGAAGGAAGCATATATAATTTATTGAAATGTTGGAGGTAAATTCTATACTTCCATAGTCTTTGAAGTATCTTTCATCATTTACAATTTTATAATACTAATATTTAAACAGAAACCAGTATAGTTTCGCTAAGATAAACGTATATCGGCTCTTTAAATTGTCAATTGTAAACTGTTTGTAATTGTTATTAATATATATAATTTTGTGTATATAAATTTGTTTCCGGTTGGGATGGTTTTTTGTTGCATGTTCCTTGCTGGAAACTTGTGTTAGTGTTGATTGCCTCACTCAACATACTATCATATTAATGTTAATTGTTTATTCAACATCAAGACCATACTATATAATAAATACATTTATGATTCATTTTTGTAACTTTATAATGTATTGTGCGTGATTTTGGAAAGGACCTACTTTTAATAGAAAGCCCCTATACTTTGTACTTATATGAAGAAAGGAAAGCTTTAATTTTTGTAAACTTAATCATTTTGTTTAGAAATTTGAAAGAAAAATTGTTTGCTAAAAACTTTATACATAATTGGAAATCTAGTTCTAACAAAACAGTGATGTGTATATAATATGTAAAATGTTAATATTTTTTTATTTGCTAAAAATTTAAAGTTGTTCTTTTCAAGTAGTTGTGGAGATATTTAAAATTCAGTCAACAGTTTTATGATGAAGGTTGTCTTTGGGGTGACTATGGGAAAGAGCGGGTTAAAGAAAGGATCCAAAGGATTGAGCAAGGATGGAAACGAGGAAGAGGATCCTGAGGAAGCTGAAGTCGAAGATTGGTTGAAGGATATCAACCGCCTCTCAAAGGATTGGGAGGTTGTTTCTACCCTTAAATGATCTTCCTTATATTTATTTTATGTTATAGTTGGTTTGTTGTCAAGACTGATATTTTTATGGTTAAAATTTTTTATGTTGTTATTTTTTGTAGTGATATTTAGAACTGGGATAATTCATTGTTGCTCCTCTATAGAAGAGATCTTTTTTGTTATTGGAAAATTGTACTAGCTAGTGATAGTGACTTGAAAAACATATTAAATAATGTAGTAATAAACAATAGAAATTTTCAGGTGGGTTTTGATTATTTTCATCTTTGATAGCTTGGGTGGCTTCCGACTGTAATGATCTGAGGTCTGCTTCTTTATTGTTGTTGTAATGTTGTAATGTTGTGATGTCATTTCTGGGTTCAGGGCCCTTTCCTTATCATCTTAATCAAAAAAATTCATCATCAATGTTTCATCTCCCACTTTGTGATTCATAATTCATCCTTGTAATGGAACAAGGAGTGTGGCCCAAAATTTTGATCATAAAAATTACTACATTGTTAAAAATCTAGAGAAACACTCATATCCAATACTATGAAAATTTGATAATTTAAAATGAATTCTAATGTGTCAACTCTTGTAGCTCAAGCTCGATTTTCTTACACTTCTATTTGTGCAAGTAAAGAGAAGGAACTACTTCAATTGTCTCCTTGGTTAGTTAAAATATACAAAAGGATAGATGTGTCCCTACTGATACATTTGATAGTTTCAATATTGTATGGGATTATTTAGTGCTTGGAAGTAATTATAAAACTATTTCATTACTTTTTTACACATATTTTTACACAAGATGTTTATCTTAATTATGAAGCATTGAAGTATGAATAGTTGTAAAAGATTCTAATGAACATATTAATTTATTTGAATGACTATACAACCATATTTATAAGATTCAAAGTGTAAGCTTAGCTATTGATGTATAGACCTAAATATGTGTTTATATTAAAATATATATTAAACAAGTGTCAAGTAGTGGCGTGTATTTGTTTTTAGGTTGGTTAGAAACAAGAATTCAGAAATAATTTTGTTTAGAAAGTTTAAAGAAATATAAATTGTTACTTATATATTTGATTTTAATTAGATGTTATAAGCAATGTAGTTAGGTAGTTAAGTTAGAGTAATTCATTTCTTTCTAATTGATATTGATAAAAGATAATTAATAAATGTTATTTTTTTAATTGTGCTAAATTGTTTTTTAATAAACCTCTAAGAATTGTTGTATGGTTACTAGTTTACTTTAGTTTATTTCTCATTGTGAAAATGTAAGTACTAATTTTATAAAATAATGTTTGGTTACTAGAAATTTAAATAGATTATTATACTTTAGTTTATTTTATGAAAGTATGATTTAAATTATTTTTAAATAATTTGATTTATTAATTTTTGTTATTTAGATGTAATTAGAATGTTAAAATATTGTTATATTATTTTAATAGGATAATGTTTAGTTAGTGCAAATTTTGAATGGAGTATGTAAATATTTGTTTATAGAGGTCAAATAATTATTAATTAGTTCTTAATTTTATAGTTTGTTTGGTTAGAAATTTATTAATTTAACATGCTAGACTAGGTATTAGATTTTATTTATTGAGGTTTATTTTATTGGTTACTGATTTACTTTAGTTTATTTCTCATTGTGAAAACGTAAAAATTGTTGTGATTAGATAAAGCGGGAGAGGGCCCAAACCCAACATCAAAATAACATCAAGTGTAAAAAGACAAACCAGAGAGAATACACGAATAGTGAATTCTAGAAACCAAACTAACAGAAAATAAACCAGAAATAGAACCAACAAAAAAAAACACAAAATCAACACCCAAGACCAACACAAAACATCAAGAACCAGGAGACAAAAAAAAAAACAAGCGAACCTCCACTTAAACCAACAGCTACTTGTTGAGCTAATGTGAAAATTGTTAATGCGATTTGCATTAATAATTAATATATAATGTGTACCCCAAAAATCTTGCCAAAAAAATATAATATGGAGGACGCCTCAAAAAAAGAGGTCCTATAACACCAAACCAATTCAACCAATCAAGATAAGTAATTTGTATAATACATGAAATTTAAAAAAAAAATATCGTACCTTTAGAAATATTCAAATTAGGAAAAAATAGATACTTATAATTTGTGCAAAAAATTCACTAATTGTGCACTAGTCAATGCAATAGTGTATTAGTATATTGCCTACGAAAAGTACAATAATGACATTGTGGTGCTAACGTAAAAATATTTGTAGTAATATTTTTTCGTATAGTGAGACATCTAGTGAAATTATTGCATTTTTGTTTTTCCATATATGCAAAATTATTACATTTTGGCACTATTGTGAATTTTTTTGTTGTATTAGCTTTATTGGTTAGAGAGACATCTACTTTAAACCAGCTCCCTCCCTTTCCTATATAAGTGTGGATTGTTTTTCGCTTTCAACAACTCCACCCCATGCTCCCACTATAGTTATGTCTCTTGGTGTAATGTTGTGTTAGGAACCTGTGTGTTCCTTCTGTTTATTTTGTTAGTGTAGTTTTGTTGGACGCATATGCTTTGTAAGTCATCCCGTGAGTATATTTTATTATCCCACATGCATAGGTAGTATTACTTTTCTAGATCGTACTTAGTATATAAGAGTATGTTGAGGCCTTTGCTGGTCACCAACGAATTTATTGTATTGAGCTTGCTCAAAGGAGGTTACCCCCTCGAAGTGGCCCATGATCAATATATTCATTCTGAGTTCTGCTATTGCTCTATATTCTGTTATTTCGTGCATTCTCACCATACTACTGTAAGGAGGTTCCTCTCATCTGGTATCAGAGCACTTTCTTGGGCTCGCTGGGTGGAAATTCTGTCTAAATTTTTTTCCGTCGTGGCCTTCAGGTTCCTTTCAATTATATTATCTCTTGTTATTGCAATACCTCTTTTCTGTTATTCCGTATTTGAGTAAATTTTCCCGAGTCTATTGTCCAAAAAAAAAAAAAAAAATTTCAGTTTTTTAGCCATAGCTTCCTTGCTTTCCTTCCGTTTTCTGTCACACTTCCTCAGAACGCCTAAAATACCGTTTCGCATACTTCCTTCCTTGACGACCCAACCCCAAATTCTTCATATTGAAGCCCTAAATCCCTCATTTATCAAATTTTAGGGTTTGCCCTATCTTTTTCGCTTCTCATCCAATCGCCACCAAATTGAGCCACAAGATTCAATTTCTCATTCTGCTCAATTGTCCCTCTTGGACT
>MU226101.1:1920539-1946350 GCA_018584345.1 Thuja plicata
GTCAGCTTCGCTCTCGCTCCATCTCTGAGGTCCTGATTCAGTGGCATGGCATGCAACCAGAGGATGCTACCTGGGAACCCCTTCTTCAGATTCAGCAACAATTTCCACACCTTAAGCTTTGAGGACAAAGCTTTTTTCTAAGGGAGAGGGGATGTTAGGAACCTGTGTGTTCCTTCTGTTTATTTTGTTAGTGTAGTGTTGTTGGACGCATATGCTTTGTAAGTCGTCCCGTGAGTATATTTTATTATCCCACATGCATAGGTAGTATTACTTTTCTAGATCGTACTTAGTATATAAGAGTATGTTGAGGCCTTTGCTGGTCACCAATGAATTTATTGTATTGAGCTTGCTCAAAGGAGGTTACCCCCTTGAAGTGGCCCGTGATCAATATATTCATTCTGAGTTCTGCTATTGCTCTATATTCTGTTATTTCGTGCATTCTCACCATACTGTTGTAAGGAGGTTCCTCTCATGTTGATGCAATTAGTTAATGTAACATTAAAGCCATAAATTTATTTCTTGCATTTGAATGGCTCGCGTTGCAGCTCTTTCCCCTGCTCATGTGACAATGGCTCCCTATCTTGTGTGCATGGTTACGGATCCTACTCTCATGAGATATGCCCTCCCTTCTTGTATTGTTGCAAGTGCACATCTTGCTACTCCTGTCAGTCCTGCGGCTGATGCTTCTTCTTGCCCTTTAGTTGTGCTACCTGCTTCCCTGTTGAAGACTCCTTCTGTGATGGCGGTTAGAGATTTGGTGGTGGATGGCACCTCTTATCTTCAAGTTGTTGGCCTCACTTCAAAGGGCTCTGAGGGTCCAGGGGTTCCTTTTGCTAAGATTTTCTCTAAGCCAACTTTGGTTTAGAATGGCCCTAGGGTTTCTAATCTGGTTCCAGTGTGTGGTTCTCTTTCTGTTAAAATTTCTTCTGAGGTTGAAGGTGATCTAGCGAACAACATTGATGTTTTTAAATCTCATGGATTAATATGTTATAATACTAATATTTAACAGAGACCAATATAGTTTTGCTAAGATAAACTTATATCAACTCTTTTATTTGTCAATTAATATAAACTATGTGTAATTATTATTAATATATAATTTTGTGTACATCAATTTTTTTGTGGTCAGGATGGTTTCTTGTTGCATGTTATTGTTAGAATAATTGAGAAGGGGGGTGAATCAGTGGCCTCAAAAATATTCCAATAAATCAACCCAAAAACTTAGTACCACAATATTAAGCCTCTAGTTATCTTCAATCCTACAAGATGAATGTCTTCAAAAAATCTTAACAAATAACTTCTCCTTGGAGTTCACTATTAAACCGTATTTTTAAAGTTTACTGATTAGCATTCTTTCATTTACCAAAAAATAGTAAATTGCTTAGTGTATACCGATCAATCCAGAATTAGTTATGTGTAATGCAAAATACTAAAGTAATGACTCATAAACACATTGACACATGGAGTTTTAACGTGGAAACCCCATTAAGGGAGAAACCACTTAGGATTGGTAACCAAAAATTTTCACTCTTCTAGGGTGAGATCGGTGAAGAGCCAACCATGTTAAAGGTTACAAACATACCGTTAGGTTTGACCTTGTTAGAGGATTTAAATAGAATAGTTTGTCACATGATATCTGAAATCTCTATGCTACCTTCTATGACACAACCCAGTGTAGTTTCTCAAATGGTATCTGGTATCTCATGCTATCTTCATGATCAAACTTTTTGATACTCCTTGGGATGTATCTCAATATAGAAAGGATTGTTAAGGCCTGCTTGGTTAAGATACTTTCTGATCAAATGGTTAAATTGAAACAGTAAATGATCTATTCACATATACAACTATAGATTTACAGATTTTTTAGATCTATTGTAAGCTCATAATATCTTTCTGATCAATGTATATTATCAATACCTTTGCTCCACTTATTTCTTCTCAGTGATTCTATGCTTCTCTGTTTCTTGGTGTTCGCAGAAATCTTTAGCTCTTTCCTCAGCTTGATTGATTAGCATTCTATGAAGCTGTTCTTCATCAATTTCTCTCCAGCATCCTCTTCTTCTATTCACTCCCCTAATTCATAATGAATTTCATTGTCTCTTTATAGAAATGATATCACCATTTCTAACTTCTTGATTTTCTTGTTCTTGGCGTGATCCACAATCTTAGCCAATCTTGCTTTAAAGCTCTACTTTAGTTTTATCCTGTAGATTTCTCCTTGACAATTGGAATAAAATAGTTTTAAATCTTTCACTTATCTTTAGCTTGAAATTGTCGATGAAAACAATGTTAAAAACTAGTTAACTCTATCTTTAGCTCTTGCTAGCTAAGTATTTTGTCATTTCTAAACTTTAGTTCTTTTCAGTGTTTAACGCTTCGGTCAACACTTCAATTCTCCTCAGGCATCTCCGTCAGGGTTGTCTGTCCATCGGGCATCACTATGGAGTTTTGCTCATCGATAATGCTTGTGATTCTACTTGTCAGGTTTCTTGCTTGAGCAATACTATGAATTTACTTTCAGGTTTCTTTGTCCATCACGGTGCACTGCCCATCGGTGTTTGTAGTCACATAGTGAATACTGATATTTTATGCATTACTTCAAGAATAATCTTGATCTTTCTGATTCTCTAAAGTCTTTGACATTTTGAATATAATCAATCAGATTATATCAAGTTGACATCAATGAAAATACAATACATTAACTCATTTAATGTCTTGCATTATCTTTCTACATTTCAGTGATCAACTTAACATCTTCAAACATTCAATCAGTTATGGTTCATCAATCTCTCCTTTTGGAATTAATGGAAACACAATACATTATTGAACACTATATTATTACTAATGCAATATGAAATATATCAGTTGAAGTTCATCAATCTTTCCCATATCTTTTGTTCTATAACCAATACAAATGTCTGGCTCTTAGAAATCTCATATAGATTAGACTTGTTTCTTGCAGAGTGTCTTCTTCAATCTTTAATCCCTTTAATGGATGGATGTATCAACTTCTGATTCTATTTCTGATGTGTGCTTTCCCTTGACTGCTCCTCTCCTTGATAATCTCTTTTTTCTTTTGACAACAATCTCTCCTTTAGTATGTATTCTCTTCCTCATGTTACTTCTCTCCCTTTGATGTATATTTCATATGTAATCTCTCCCTTTGGATATTATGGATATTCTCTCCCTTCGGATAATGATAATCTCTCTCTTCGAATTCTTAGGAACTTCTATCCCTTTGAATCTCTCTCCCTTTGACAACAATGCCAAATTAAAATTTTATTATGCCAAAGTTATATCCTTTCAATTTACATAATATACTCCTTGAATTTCCCTATCCATCAGCATTAACAGCTCTGTATTAGCCAGAATAATCTCTGGTGTTCGATGTAGATTTGTGCCTTGCTATGTACAGATGTATCTTTGCAGTCCATCTCTCTTGCTTGCATCAACATGAATGATCTTCTTATTTCTGTATAGGTTGATGCAACCTCCTAGTCTACTTACTAATCAATAGACAAGAGATGGACCCATATTCTCTGTCTCAAGTACTCAAATATATCTTTCGGTAATGGCTTTGTCAATATATCAGCTAATTGTTCCTTTGATTGAACATATTCCAGTATCACTTCTTTTGCTTGCACTTTTCCTCTTAAGTAGTGATACTTGATTTCTATATGCTTAGTATTAGCATGCATGATTGGATCCCTTGATATGTTTATTGCACTGGTATTATCACAATAGATAATCACTTGTTCAAGAATCTTCATATTCATACCTTCCAGTAATTTTTTGATCCATGCAATATTGGAGCAATTTGCAGCAGTAGCCATATATTATCCTTTTGCAGTAGACTGTGAGATGCATCCTTTCTTCTTACTGATCCATGTGACAAGTATTTCACCCATGAAGAATGCTCCTCTATTTGCACTCTTTCTGTCATCTAAGTTTCCAGCCCAATCAACATTAGTATAGAATTGAAGCTCAAATTTGCCTTCTCTTTTATACCACAAGCCATAGTCATTGGTGTTCTTTAGATATATGAGAATTCTCTTAACAGTAGTCATATGTGATTCTTTGGTATTAGTAGAGAATCTTGCAAATATTCCAACTGCATGTGCTATATCTGGTCTAGTATGAACAACATACCTTAGTTTGTCAATCATTGATCTATACAAGGTATGATTTACCTCATTTGATTTGTCTTCTTTTTTCAGCTTACATTTGGTTTCCATAGGTGTTCCAACTGGCTTGGAATCTTCCATTTTCAATATCTTCAGCACTTCTTTGATGTATTTAGACTGAGTGATATATATGCCCGCATCTTGTTGAAGAATCTATAGACCAAGAAATAATTTGATCTTCCCAAACATAGACATTTCAAACTCTTTGCTCATGTCATTAGCAAAGGATTTACATAATATTTGATTACCCCCAAATATGATATCATCAACAAATATTTTAGCAATCAGATTATTACCATCGGTATCTTCTTTTGAGTATAGATTGTTATTTTCACTTGTTCTTACAAATTCAATGCTTAGGAGATAGGAGTGAAGTCTTGCATACCAGGCTCTAGGTGCTTGTTTCAATCCATACAAGGATTTATGTAGTCTACATACCATGTTTCTCTTGTCTGAATCAACAAACCCTTCAAGTTGTTCAATGTATACCTCTTCTTCCAGTATTCCATTTAGGAATGCATATTTGACATCCATTTGGTATACCTTGAATCCTTTGAATGTAGCATAAGCAAGTAAAATTCTTACTCCTTCTAGTCTAGCAACGTGTGCAAAGGTTTCTCCATAATCAATACTTTCTTCTTGTGCATAACCCTTGCATACTAATCTTTCTTTATCCCTCGTGACCTCTCCATTCTCATTCATCTTGTTCTGAATATCCATTGGTACCAATGACATTCTTGTCATCTAGTCTTGGTACTAATGTTCATGTACTGTTCTTCTCAACCTGCTCTATCTCTTCATTCATAGCACTAACCCATTCCTCATTTTCAAGTGTAGTATTAACAGATTTAGGCTCAAAATCACAAAGTAAACATCTAGTGTTTAGTGACTTACTTCTTGTTCTCATTCCAGCCTTCTTGTCTCCTATGATCTAATTCTAGGGATGATTTCTTCTGACATACTTGGCAAGTTTCAGTTCAGCTCATTGTCCATCATTGTGATCATCATCTTGACCTTCATTTTGATCTCCATCACTCGGAACATCATCTTGAGGATTTTCTTGATTTTTAGTAATTTTAGCCTGATGCTCGGGTGCAATGTTCTGTTGCTCAGGAGAGATAGATTATTGTTCAGGTAGAGTGTGAGGTTCTTCAGTCTAAACAAACCTGTTGTAGTCTTCTAGTTATTTTTTTATTTCCTTATCATTCTTCTCTGCAAATTCATCTATTCTTATATTTACAATTTCAATGATCTTCTTAGAGGACTTATTAAGACATTTATAACCCTTACTTTTGGTGGAATACCCTAGAAAGATACCTTCTTCACTTTTGGAGTCAGGCTTTCCATTTCTATCATCTTTCAAAATATAACATTGACTTCCAAAGATTCTAAAGTAACTTACATTGGGTGTGTATCCATACCATAGCTCATAGGGTGTCTTCTTTATGTCCTTCTTCAATTATACTTTGTTAAATGTGTAAGACACAGTACTAACAGCTTCCCTCCAGAAAGTTTGAGTGATGCTTTTCTCTATCATCAGTGTTCTTGCATAGTCAACAATGGATATGTTTCTTCTTTCAACAATTTCATTACAATAGTTAGTCAATTCATCATAACCAAATTCCCCTCCTCTATCTGATCTTAAGAATTTCAATTTCTTACCACTTTGTTTTTCTACCATAGCCTAATACAATTTAAACATCTTGAATGCTTCTTATTTATCTTTTAAGAATATAACTGTCATCATTCTAGAATAATCATCTACAAAGAGAATGAAATACCTATCTGCATAGTAACTCTTTTTCCTCATGGGTCCACATAAATTAGTATGGAGTAATTATATAATAGCATTAGATGTATGGGCTTTACTCTTGAAACTAGACTTTGTCATCTTACCTTTTTTAACAATTCTTGCACATGATATGTTCGGGCTTTGACATGTTCGGTAAGCCTCTTACTCTTCTTTTAATGCTTATCTTTATCATGTTGTCAAAACTCACATGACATAATCTCTTATGTCACAACCATATATCTTCATTTCTAGCCATTAAACAAGTGGTGTTGATGTCATCAAGATAGAAAAGGTTAACTTTTGTCTGTTCACCAGTTCTGATCAACCTTCCTCATTCATTGAAGATCTTTGCCTTCTTATTTTCAAATGCTAATCAGTGACCTATGTTATTCAGCTGTGAAACACTCAATAGATTATAATTAAGTCCTTTTACCCAGAAATCATTTTCACATGTCATCATGTTGTTCAACATTATGGTTCCTTTACCTTAACCTAGACAAGGTGTGTCATTACCCATTCTTACTGATACACCATTATAGTATTCAAAAGTTTCAAAATTTTGTTAATCACCAATCATGCAGTGAGTGCAGCCACTATCTATAATCCAGACATCATTCTTACTAACCTTAGATATGAGTGCAGTCTCTACATACCTTTCTTCTTCTTTGTTTGAATCATCCTTCATGGCTACAAATACCATCTCAATGTCTTCATCAGATTCAGTGTCAGTGTCTCCAGCTCTGTTCTTAGCTAGGTAACAAGCTTTCTTCACTTTATCCTTGTAGTCTCATGTATCTCTTCTGTCAGATTGTCAGTTTCTTCAATAATCTCTGTTATCACCTCAGTCAAATTTCTTTTCATATGTTCTATCATTACTTCTATCATCTTTTCTATTGTTAGGACATCTTGTAGCAAAGTGTCCAACCTATTTATAATTAAAACATACAAGTGGTAATTTACCTTTGTATCTACCTTTGCCTCTCTTCAATCTTCTTGCCATTAGTGCTTCAAACTCATCAAGTCCTTGGTCATCACTATCACTTTCACTATCATTCCTCATAGTGTGTTTATAAATTGACTTACTTATTTTCAAAAAATATTTGAATGCAGACTCTATAGATGGTAAGACACTATGATCAAATTTATTCCTTTCAAATGAAATCAATCTACCAATCAAACTATATAGAGTAACATTATTGTTTGCAACTTCTCTCATTTCTTGTATAGAAAATACTCTAATAGCATATACAGGCAATAAGGTTCTTAGGATTTTACTTACCACTGTCTCTTCTTCAAGTACACCTCCAACTCCTTGAATAGCATTGACTACCTCTTTGATTCTGCAAATATACTGCGTGATATTTTCTCCTTCTTTCATCCTTAGGTCATCAAACCTCCCTCTTAGACTTTTTTCCTTGGCTCTTAGAACATTACATCTCCTTCATGTACCAACTTCAATTTATCCCACATTTTCTTTGCAGAGGTGTAGGTTTTGACATCTTCAAACTCAGCATCAGAGAGTGAGGAAGCAAGCTCTATCATCATGAAATTATGCTCATACTTTTCTCTCAATTTCTCAAGTGTGTGAGGTCTTATAGGAAACACATATTCAATATCTAGTTGTTGAGTAACATCATTACCAATACCTGATAGGTGGACTCTTTTTCTTCTTTTCCATGATGCAAAGTTGTCTTTATTCAACTTGGGCACATCTCATTTGTTCATCTTGTGATATTTTTCTAGAGATGTTAAACTCCCTTTGTAAGAACACAAGCTCTGGTACCAGTTGTTAGAATAATTCAGAGGAAGGGGTGAATCAGTGGCCTAAAAAATATTCCAATAAATCAACCCAAAAATTTAGTACCACAATATTAATCCTTTAGTTATCTTCAATCCTACAAGATGAATGTCTTCAAACAATCTTAACAAATAACTACTTCTCAGAGTTCACTATTAAACCTTATTCTTACTATTTACCGATTAGCAGTCTTTCATTTACCAAAAAATAGTAAATTGCTTAGTGTATACCGATCAATCTAGAATTAGTTATGTGTAATGTAAAACACTAAAGTAATGACTCATAAACACATTGACACGGATTTTTAATGTAGAAACCCTGTTAAGGGAAAAACCACTTGGGACCGGTAACCCAAAATTTTCACTCTTCTGAAGTGATCTCAGTGAAGAGCCAACCTTGTTAAAGGTTACAAACACACTATTAGGTGTGACCTCATTAGAGGATTTAAATAGAATAGTTTGTCACTTGATATCTGGCATCTCTATGCTACCTTCTATGACCAAACCCAGTGTAGTTTGTCAAATGGTATCTGGCATCTCATGTTATCTTCATGATCAAACTTTTTGATAATCCTTGGGATGTACCTCAATATAGAAAGGATTGTTAAGTCCTATTCGGTTAAGAGACTTTCTGATCCAATTATTAAATTGAAATAGTAAATGATATGTTCACATATACAACTATAGATTTGCATATTTTCATATCTATTGTAATCTCATAATACCTTTTTGATCAATTTATCTTTTCAATACCTTTGCTCCACTTCTTTCTACTCAGTGATGTTGTGCTTCTCTACTACTCGGTGTCCGCAGAAATCTTTAGCTCTTTCCTTAGCTTGATTGATCAGGACTATATGAGGTTTTTCTTCATCAGTTTCTCTACAGCATCCTCTTCTTCTATTCACTCTCCTAATTCATAATGAATTATATTGTCTCTTTATAGACATGATATCACCGTTTCTCACTTCTTGATTTTCTTGTTCTTGGCATGATCTGCAATCTTAGCCAATCTTTCTTTAAAGCTCTGCTTCAGTTTTATCCTATAGATTTATTTTTAACAATTGGAATAAAATAGCTTTAAATCTTTCACTTATCTATGGATTTAACTTGTCGATGAAAAAAATGTTAACAACTAGTTAACTCTATCTTGAGCTCTTTCCAGCTAAGTATTTTATCATTTCTGAACTTCAGTTCTTTTGTGTGTTTAACTCTTTGATAGCTTCAGTCAACACTTCAGTTCTCCTTGGGCATCTCCATCGGGGTTGTCTGTCCATCGGACATCACTGTGAATTTATGCACGTTGATATTTATTGTGATTATGCTCATCAGTAATGCTTGTTAGGTTTCTTTCTTAGGAAACACTGTGACTTTACTTTCGGTTTTCTCTGTCCGTCGGAGTGCACTACCCATCAGTGTTTGTAGTCACATAATGAATGTTGATCTTTTATGCATTACTGAAAGCATAATCTTTATCTTTCTGATTCTCTGAATTTTTTGGCATTTTGAATATAACCAATCAGATTATATCAATTTGACATCAATGACAATACAATCCATTAACTGATTTAATGTCTTGCAATATCTTTCTACATTTTGGTGATCAACTAAACATATGCAAACATTCATTCAGTTATGGTTCATCAGTTCCTTTCTGGAAACTTGTGTTAGTGTTGATTGCCTCACTCAACATACTATCATATTAATATTAATTGTTTATTCAACATCAAGACCATACTATATAATAAATACTTTTATGATTCATTTTTTTTAACTTTATAATGTATTTTGCATGATTTTGGAAAGGACCTACTTTCAATAGAAAGCCCCTGTGCTTATATGAAGAAAGGAAAGCTTTAATTTTTTTAAACTTAGTCATTTTGGTTAGAAATTTGAAAGCAAAATTGTTTTCCAAGAACTTTATACATAATTGGAAAGCTAGTTCTAAAAAAATAGTGATGTGTATATAATATGTAAAATATTAATAGTTTTTTATTTGCTAAAAGGTTAATAGTTTTTATTTTCAAGTAGTTTTGGAAATATTTAAAATTCAGTCAACGGTTTAATGAGGAAGGTTGTCTTTGTGGTCACTTTGGGAAAGAGCAGGTTAAAGAAAAGAGCCAAAGGGTTGAGCAAGGACGGGAACAAGGAAGAGGATCCTTAGGAAGCTGAATCGAAAGATTGGTTGAAGGATATCAACCACCTCTCAATGAATTGGGAGGTTTTTTCTAGCCTTAAATGATCTTCCTTATATTTCTTTTATGTTATAGTTGGTTTTCTGTCAAGACTAATGTTTTTATGGTTACAATTTTTTATGTTGTTTTTTTTAGTGATATTTATAACTGGGATAATTTGTTTTTGCTCCTATCTAGAAGAGGTCTTTTTTGTTATTGAAAAATGGTACTAGCTAGTGATAGTGACTTGAATAACATGTTAAATAATGTACAGATAAAAAATAGAACTATTAGAATAACTAAGAGGACAGGGGTGAATCAATGGCCGAAAAAATATTCCAATAAATCAACCCAAAAAATTAGTACCACAATATCAAGCCTCTAGTTATCTTTAGTACTACAAGATGAATTCCTTCAAATAATCTTAACAAATAACTACTGCTTATAGTTCACTGTTAAACCTTATTCTTACTATTTACTGATTAGCAGTCTTTCATTTACCAAAATACAGTAAATGACTTACTGTATACCGATCAATCCAAATTAGTTATGTGTAATGGAAAACACTAAAGTAATGACTCATAAACACATTGACACATGGATTTTTAATGTCGAAAGCCTGTTAAGGGAAAAACTACTTGGGACCGGTAACCCAAAATCTTCACTCTTCTAAAGTGATCTTAGTGAAGAGCCAACCCTATGTAAGGTTACAAACACACTGTTAGGTGAGACCTTGTTAGAGGATATAAATAGAATAGTTTTTCACTTGAGATATGGCATCTCTATGCTACCTTCTATGACCAAACCTAGTGTAGTTTGTCAATTGGTATCTGGAATCTCATGCTATCTTCATGATCAAACTTTTTGATACTCCTTGGGATGCATCTCAATATAGAAAGGATTGTTAAGTCTTGTTTGGTTAAGAGACTTTCTGATCGATTGGTTAAATTGAAATAGTAAATGATCTGTTCCCATATACAACAATAGACTTGCAGATTTTCAGATCTATCGTAAGCTCATAATACATTTCTGATCAATGTATCTTTTCAATACCTTTGCTCCACTTCTTTCTGCTTAGTGATGTTGTGCTTCTCTGTTGCTCGATGTCTACAGAAATCTTTATCTCTTTCCTTAGCTTGATTGATTAGGACTATATGAAGTTGTTCTTCATTAGTTTCTCTTCTACATCATCTTTCTCTATTCACTCCCTTAATTCATAATAAATTAACTTGTCTCTTTATAGACATGATATCACTATTTCTCAGTTATTGACTATCTTGTTATTGACATTATCCACAATTCTAGCCAATCATTTTTTAAAGCTTTACTTCAGTTTTAGCTCATAGATTTCTCTATGACAACTGGAATAAAATAGCTTTAAATATTTCACTTATCTCTGGTTTTAACTTTGTCGATGAAAACAATATTAACAACTAGGTAACTCCTTTAGATCTTGCCAGCTAAGTCTTTTTTCATTTCTGAACTTTAGTTCTTTTTGGTGTTTTAACTCTTTGTTAGCTTCAGTCAACACTTCAGTTCTCCTCGGGCATCTCTGTCAGGGTTTTCTATCCGTCGGAGTTGTCTGTCTGTCGGGCATCAGTGTGAAGTTCTGCTCGTCGGTAATGCTTTTTATTCTACTCGTCGGTAATTCTTGTTGGGTTTCTTGCTCGGGCATCACTGTGACTTTCCTCTTGGGTTTCTCTATCTGTCGAGGTGCACTACCCATCGGCATTTTTTGTCACTTAGTGAATACTGATCTTTTATGCGTTACTGATAGCATAACCTTTATATTTATGGTTCTCTGAAGTCTTTGAAACTTTGTATATTACCAATTAGATTATATCAAGTTGACATAAATGACAATACAATCCATTAACTGATTTAATGTCTTACATTATCTTTTTTCATTTCGGTGATCAACTTAACATCTTCAAACATTCAATTAGTTATGATTCATCAATCTCTCCCTTTGGCATTGATGGAAACACACTACATTATCACACTATATTATTTCTAATACAATATGAAATATATAAAGTTGTAGTTCATCAAACTACCAAATTTATTGTTCTATAACTTATACAAATGTCTAGCTCTCGATAAGCTCATATAGCTTAGATTTGTTTCTTTCAGAGTGCTTTATTCAATCTTCAATCCCTTTAATGGATAGATGTATCAACTTCTATCTTTTTTCTTGATGTTGTCTCACCCTTTGACTATTCCTCTCCTTGATCATCTCTTTTTCCTTTGACAACAATAAGTCATCTTTTCCTCATGATACTTCTCTCCCTTACAGGTTACATCTCTCTCTTAGGATATCTTCTCTCCCTTTCCTTTGATAGAAATAAGTCATCTTTTCCTCATGATACTTCTCTCCCTTACAAGTTATATCTCTCTCTTAGGATATCTTCTCTCCCTTTGATGGATATTTCATATGTAATCTCTCCCTTTGGATAATTATTAACTCTCCCTTTGAATCCTTAGGAACTTCTCTCAATGGATAATGAATGGATAATGATAATCTCTCCCTTTGACAACAATGTCGAAGTAAACATTGATCATGCCAAAGTTATATCCTTTCACATTTTTGTAATATACTCCTTGAATTTCCATATCCATCAGCAATACAGTGACTCTAGTTTTTGGTGTAGATATGTACCTTGTTGTGTATAGATGTATCTTTGCACTCCATTTTTCTTACTTCCATCAACATGAATGATCTTCTAATTTGTGTATAGGCTGATGCAATTCCCTAGTCAGCTTACTAACTGATAGACAAGGTTTGGACCCCTAGTCTCTGTCTTAGATACTCAAATGTATCTTTAGGCAGTGGCTTGGTAAATATGTCAGCTAATTGTTCCTTAGATTGAACATATTCCAGCATCACTTCTTTTGCTTGCACTTGTTCTCTTAAGTAATGATACTTGATTTCTATATGCTTAGTCTTAGGATGCATGACTGGATTCTTTGATATATTTGTTGCACTGGTATTATCACAATAGATAATCACTGGTTCAAGAATATTCATATTCATACCTTCTAGTAATTGTTTGATCCATGTAATATTAGAGCAGTTTGCAGTAGCAGCCACGTATTCTGCTTCTGCGGTAGACTGTGAGATGCATCCTTGCTTCTTGCTGATCCATGTTACAAGTCTATCACCCATGAAGAATGCTCCTCCAGTTGTGCTCTTTCGGTCATCTAAGTTGCTATCCCAATCAACATCTGTATAGACTTGAAGCTCAAATTTACCCTTTTTGTTATACCATAAGCAATAGTCATTGGTGTTCTTTAGATATCTTAGAATTCTCTTGACAGCAGTCATATGTGATTCTTTGGTATTAGCAGAGAATCTTGCAACTATTCCAATTGCATGTTTTGTATCTGGTCTGGTATGAACAACATACATTAGTTTGCCAATCATTGATCTATATAGGGTCTAATTTACCTCATTTGATTTGTCTTCTTTTGTTAGTTTCCATACGTGTTCCAACTAGCTTGGAATCTTCCATTTTGAATATCTTCAACACTTCCTTGATGTATTTGGACTGAGTGATATATATGCCTGCATCTTTTTGAATAATTTGTAGACCAAGAAAGAATTTGATCTCCCCAAACATAGACATTTCAAACTCTTTTCTCATTTCATTTGCAAATGATTTACATAACATATCATTACCCCCAAATATGATATCATCAACAAATATTTTAGCAATCAGAATGTTATCATTAGTATCTTCTTTTAAGTATAGATTTCTATTTTTACTTGTTCTTACAAATCCAATTCTTATGAGATAGGAGTGAAGTCTTTCATACCAGGCTCTAGGTGCTTGTTTAAATCCATACAAGGCTTTGTGTAGTCTACATACCATATTTCTCTTGCCTGGATCAACAAATCCTTCTAGTTGTTCAATGTATACCTCTTCTTCCAGTATTCCATTTAGGAATGTAGATTTGACATCCATCTGGTATACGTTGAGTCCTTTGAATACAACATAAGAAATTAAGATTATTACTCCTTCTAGTCTAGCAACGAGTGCAAAGGTTTCACCATAATCAATACCTTCTTCTTGTGCATACCCCTTGCATACTAACCTTGATTTTTTCTTGTGACTTCTCCATTCTCATTCAGCTTGTTTCTGAATATCCATTTGGTTCTGATGACATTCTTGTCATCTGGTCTTGGTACTAATGTCCATGTACTTTTCTTCTCAATATTTTCTATCTCTTAATTCATAGCACTGACCCATTCTTCATTTTAAAGTGCAGTATTAATAGATTTAGGCTCAAAATCACAAAGTAAACATCTAGTGTTTAGTGACTTACTTTTTTGTCTCATTCCAGCCTTCTTGTCTCCTATGATTTGATTTTGTGGATGATGTCTTCTGACATACTTGGCAAGCTTCAGTTCAAATCTTTGTCCATCATTCTGATCATCATCTTGACCTTCATTCTGATCTCCATCACACGGAACATCATTTTGAGGATTTTCTTGAATTTTAGTAATTGAAACCTGATGCTCAGGTGCAATGTTTTGTTTCTCGAGAGTGATACACTATTGCTCAGATAAAGTGTTAGGTTCTTCAGTGTAAACAAACATGTTGTAGTCTTCTGGTTCTCTTTTGCTTTCCTTATCACTCTTCTCTGCAAAGTCATCTATTCTTACATCTGAACTTTCAATGATCTTTTTAGAGGACTTATTAAGAAATTTATAAGCCTTGCTTTTGGTGGAATACCCTAGAAAGATACCTTTCTTCACTTTTGGAGTCAAGCTTTCCATTTTTATCATCTTTCAAAATATAACATTGACTTCCAAAGATTCTGAAGTAACTTACATTGGGTGTGTAACCATACCATAGCTCATAGACTGTCTTCTTTGTGTCCTTCAATTATACTCTGTTCAATATGTAGATAGAAGTAGGGTGATCCCACAATAGTGGGTTACACTTTTTTGCCTAAACAGACATTGAAGACTACATTTTGGAAAAAACTTTCAGATTTGGATGCATATTGTCATTAAACAGTTTGAAATCAGAAGATGAAGTAAACTAGAGTCTATTAGGATTTTCTGTCTAGATTATAAATATATTTTTTTCTTTTTTTTTGAATTAATTTGAATGGTTTTTTTTCCTCCTGCTAAAACTGCAATATTTTTGAAAACGTCATTTTCAAAAAGCTATATTGACTTCAGAGAGCATAACTTTTTTTCTAAAATAGATATCAATGCTCTTCTTTCGAATTTAGTTTTGTAACATCTATAAAGAAGGAATTAAATTGGTTTGATGACATTATCATGATTATTTCATATTTTATAAACGTTTGAAGTAGAGTAAACCGTAATTTTGCCATACCTTGACTGCATAGCTTATAACTTGTTGTGTATTTATAGAAATTCAATTATTTTTGTTATAGAAAGTAGACTCAAAATTAAAGGGCACTATTATTTTTCAATTTTTTTTCTCTTTTCTACTATTTTTCATTGAACATCAAACTTGGAGGTTTATATTCGATAAAAAAACTACATTCGATGCACGTCAAAAAACATAGATGTAATTAATTCAAAAATTATCAAATCTATATTCGTTAGAAATCTCATTCAGATTACTTGTGTGATGTAAAAATGCATCTCCCTATTCTTCCATTTGAGCCCCGTGCTTGAGCCCTGAAGCCATGAAAACTGTAGATTTATGTTAGCCTCTGCAAATGGCCTCTAATCAGAGGGTTTCGATAGAAAGTAGTTTCGATCAAAACTAATTATTTTTGATCAAAACTACTTTCTATCAAAAGTAATTGAGTGAAATTTCCATATTCAAGCACTTTTGATAGAAAGTACTTTCTATCAAAAATTCCTACTTTCTATCGAAAGTACTTTCTAAATCTGTCTGCTTCACAAATTTGAGGAGGAATTTATTCCTCCCCAAAAATGTAACCCACTATTGTGCGTTCACCAAGTACTGACAACTTCCCTCTAGAAATTTTGAGTGGTGCTTTTCTCAATCATCAGTGTTCTTGCACAATCAACAATGGACATGTTTCTTCTTTCAGCAATTCCATTTTGTCGTGGTGTTCTTGGTGCAGAAACCTATCTTTTAATTTCATGCTCATTATAGAAGTTAGTAAATTCATCTGAAATAAGTTCCCCTCCTCTATCTGATCTTAAGAATTTTGAATTCCTTACCACTTTGTTTTTCCACCATATCCTTATACCATTCAAACATCACAAATGCTTCTGATTTATCTCTTAAGAACATAACTGTCATCATTCTAGAATAATCATCACCAAAGATAATGAAATACCTATCACCATAGTAACTCTTTGTCCCCATGGGTCCACATAAATCAGTATGGACAAATTCTAGAATAACATTAGATGTATGGGCTTTACGCTTGAAACTAGAATTTTTCATTTTACCTTTTTAACAATTCTTGCACATGATATGTTTGGGCTTTGACATGCTCGATAAGACTCTTACTTTCCTTTTATTGCTTATCTTTATCATGTTGTCAAAATTCACATGGCATAGTATTTTATGCCACAACCATATGTCTTTGTTTCTAGCCATTAAACAAGTGGTGTTGATGTCATCAAGATAGAAAAGGTTACCTTTTGTCTGTTCACCAGTTTCGATCATTCTTCTTGATTCATTGAATATCTTTGCCTTCTTATTTTCAAATGCTACTCGGTGACCTATGTTATTCAGTTGTGAAACATAATAGATTATAATTAAGTCCTTTTACCTAGTAAGAATTTTCACATTTGATTAGGTTATTCGACATTATGGTTCCTTTACCTTCAACTAGACAAGGTGTGTCACTACCCATTCTTACTAATCCACCATTATAGTATTCAAAGGTTTCAAACTTTTGTTTATCATCAGTCATGTGGTGAGTGCAGCCACTATCTATAATCCAGAGATCATTCTTACTAACCTTAGATATGAGTGTAGTTGCTACATACCTTTCTTCTTTGTCTGAATCATCCTTCATGGATACAAATACAATCTCAATGTCTTCATCAGATTTAGTGTCAGTATCATCATCTCTGTTCTCAGTGAGGTAACAATATTTCTTTCCTTTGTCCTTGTAGTATCGAGTATCTCTTATGTCAGATTTTTGATTGCTTCGGTAATCTCTATTATCACCTCAGACAAACTTCTTTTCATATGTTCTGTCATTAATTCTGTCATCTTTTCTTCTGCTAGGACATCTTGCAACAAAGTGTCCAACCTCTTTACAATTAAAATATACAATTGGAAGTTTACCTTTGTATCTACCTTTTCCTCTCTTCAATCTTCTTGCCATTAGTGCTTCAATCTCATCAAGTCCTTGGTCATCACTATCACTTTCACTATCATTCCTCATAGTGTGTTTATGAATTGACTTACTTATTTTCAAAGAAGATTTGAATGCAGATTTTATAGATGGTAAGACACTGTTATCAAAGTTATTCATCTCAAATGAAATCAATCTACCAATCAAACTATCTAGAGTAACATTCTTGTTTGCAACTGCTCTCATTTCTTTTATTGCAGATACTCTAATATCATATACAGACAATAAGGTTCTTAGGATTTTACTTACCATTGTCTCTTCTTCAAGTACACCTCCAACTCCTCGGATAACATTGAATACCTATTTGATTCTGCAGCTATACTGAGTGATATTTTCTCCTACTTTCATCCTTAGTTGTAACATCATTACCAATAACTGATAGGTGGATTCTTATTCTAATTTTCCATGATGCAAATTTGTCTTTATTCAACTTGGGCACATATCTTTTATTCATCTTGTGATCTTTTTCTTGAGTTGTTAAATTCCCTTTCTAAGCACACAAGCTATGATACCAATTGTTAGAATAATTGAGAGGGGGGGTGAATTAGTGGCCTCAAAAATACTCCAAAAAATCAACCCAAAAACTTAGTACCACAATATCAAGTCTCTAGTTATCTCCAGTCCTACAAGATGAATGCCTTCAAATAATCTTAACAAATAACTATTGCTCAGAGTTCACTGTTAAACCTTATTCTTATTGTTTACTGATTAGCATTCTTTCATTTACCGAAATACAATAAATGACTTAGTGTATACCGATCAATCCAGATTAGTTATGTGTAATGCAAAACACTAAAGTAATGACTCATAAACACATTGACATGTGGATTTCCAACATGGACACCTTGTTAAGGGAAAAACCACTTGGTGTCGGTAACCCAAAATTTTCACTCTTCTGAAGTGAACTCGGTGAAGAGACAACCTTGTTAAAGGTTACAAACACACTGTTAGGTGTGACCTTGTTAGATGATTTAAATAGAATAGTTTTTCACTTTATATCTGGCATCTCTATGTTACCTTCTATGACCAAACCCAGTGTAGTTTGTCAATTGGTATCTGGCATCTCATACTATCTTCATGATCAAACTTTTTGATACTCCTTGGGATGTATCTCAATATAGAAAGGATTGTTAAGTCCTTCTTAGTTAAGAGACTTTCGGATCCAGTGGTTAAATTGAAAGAGTAAATGATCTGTTCACATATAGAACTATAGACTTGTAGATTTTTAGATCTATTGTAAGCTCATAATACCTTTATGATCATTGTATCTTTTCAATACCTTTGCTCCACTTCTTTCTTCTTGGTGATTTTGTGCTTATCTATTTCTCAGTGTTCGCAGAAATCTTTAGCTCTTTCCTCAGCTTGATTGATCAGGACTGTATGAAGTTGTTCTTCATCAGTTTCTCTTTAGCATCCTCTTTCTCTATTCACTCCCCTAATTCATAATGAATTAGCTTGTCTCTTTATAGACATGATATCACTGTTTCTCAATTCGTGACTTTCTTGTTCTTGGTGTGATCTGCAATTCTAGCCAATCTCGCTATAAAGCTTTACTTCAATTTTATCCCATAGATTTATCTATGACAACTGGAATAAAATAACTTTAAATCTTTCACTTATCTCTGGCTTTAAATTTGTCGATGAAAACAATATTAACAACCAGTTAACTCCTTCTTTAGCTCTTTCCAGCTAAGTCTTTTTTCATTTCTGAACTTAAGTTCTTTTTGGTGTTTTAACTCTTTGTTAGCATGGGTCAACACTTCAGTTCTCCTCGAGCATCTCCGTCGGGGTTGTCTGTCCATCGGGCATCACTGTGAAGTTCTACTCATCGGTAATGCTTGTGATTCTTCTTGTCGATAATGTTTTTTGGGTTTCTTGCTTGGGCATCACTGTGACTTTCCTCTCTGGTTTCTTTGTCCGTTGGGGTGCTCTACCCATCAGTTTTTGTTGTCACTTAGTGAATACTGATCTTTTATGCATTACTGATAGCATAACCTTTATCTTTCTGGTTTTTTGAAGTCTTTGACACTTTGTATATAACCAATTAGGTTATATCAAGTTGACATAAATGACAATACAATCCATTAACTAATTTAATGTCTTGCATTATCTTTCTACATTTTAGTGATCAACTTAACATCTTCAAATATTCAATCAGTTATGATTCATCAAGAAATTTTTAGGTGGGTTTTGATTATTTTACTCTTTGATGGCTTGGGTGGCTTCCGACTGTATTGACCTGAGGTCCGCTTATTTATTGTTGTAATTTTGTAATATTGTGGTGTTGTTTCTGGGTTCAGGGCCCTTTGCTTATCATCTTAATCAAAAAAATTCATCATCAATGTTTCATCTCGCACTTTTTGATTCATCATTCATCCTCATAATGGATCAAGGAGTGTGATCCAAAATTTTGATGATAAAAATTACTACATTGTCAAAAATCTAGAAACAATCATATCCAATACTATAAAATTTTGATTCTTTAAAATTAATTATAAGGTGTCGACTCTTGTAGCTCAAGCTCAATTTTCTTACACTTCTATTTGTGCAAGTAAAGAGAAGGAACTACTTCAATTGTCTCCTTGGTTAGTTAAAATATACAAAAGGATAGATGTGTCCCTACTAATACATTTGATAGTTTTAATATTGTATAGGATTATTTAGTCCTTGCAAGTAATTATAAAATTATTTCATTAATTTTTTACACATATTTTTCACACAAGATGTTTATGTTAATTATGAATCATTGAAGTATGAATAGTTGTAAAAGACCCTAATGAACATAGTAATTTATTTGAATGACTATACAACCATATTTATGAGATTCAAAGTGTAAACTTAGCTATTGAAGTATAGACATAAATATGTGTTTATATTAAAATATATATTAAACAAGTGTCACGTAGTGGTGTGTATTTGTTTTTGGGTTGGTTAGAAAGAAGAATTTAGAAGTAATTTTGTTTAGAAAATTTAAAGAAATATAAATTGTTACTTATATATTTGATTTTAATCAGATGTTATAAGCAATGTAGTTAGGTATTTAAGTTATAGTAATTTATTTCTTTCTAATTGATATTGATAAAAGATAATTAATAAATGTTATTTTTTTAATTGTACTAAATTCTTTTTTAATAAACCTCTAAGAATTGTTGTATGATTACTAGTTTACTTTAGTTTATTTCTCATTGTGAAACTATAAGTACTAATTTTATAAAATAATGTTTCGTTACTATATATTTAAATAGATTATTACACATTAGTTTATTTTATGAAAGTATGATTTAAATTATTTTTAAATAATTTGATTTATTAATTTAAGATTGTTATTTAGATGTAATTAGAATGTTAAAATATTGTTATTATTTTAATAGGATAATGTTTAGTTAGTGCAAATTTTGAATGTGGTATATAAATATTTATTTATAGAGGTCCAATAATTATTAATTAGTTCTTAATTTTATAGTTTGTTTGGTTAGAAATTTATTAATTTAACATGCTAGATTAGGTATGAGATTTTATTTATTGAGGTTTATTTTATTGGTTACTAATTTACTTTAGTTTATTTCTCATTGTGAAAACATGAAAATTGTTGTGATTAGATAAAGCGGGAGAGGGCCCGAACCCAATATCAAAATAACATCAAGTCTAAAAAGACAAACTAGAGAGAATTCACCAATAGTGAATTCTAGAAACTAAACTAAGAGAAACTAAACCAGAAATAGAACAAAAAAAGAAACACAGAATCAACACCCAAGACCAACACAAAGCATCAAGAATCAGGAGACAAAAAAGAAGGCGAACCTCCACTTAAACCAGCAGCTACTTGTTGAGCTAATGTGATTTACATTAACAATTCATATATCATGTGTACCCCAAAAATCTTGCCAAAAAAATATAATATGGAGGAAGCCTCGAAAAAAGGGGTCCTATAACACCAATCCAATTCAACCAATCAAGATAAGTAATTTGTATAGTACATATAATTAAAAAAAAATATCGTAACTTTAGAAATATTTGAATTAGGAAAAAATAGATACTTATAATTTGTGCAAAGAAATTCACTAATTGTGCACTGGTCAATGCAATAGTGTATTACTATATTGCCTATGACAAGTACAATAATGACATTGTGGTGCTAACATAAAAAGATTTGTAGTAATATTTTTTCGCATAGTGAGACATCTAGCAAAATAATTGCATTTTTTTTCCATATATGAAAAATTATTACAATTTGGCACTATTGTGAATTTTTTTGTTGTATTAGCTTTATTGCTTAGAGAGACATCTACTTAAAACCAGCACCCTCCCTTTCCTATATAATTGTGGATTGTTTTTCACTTTCAACAACTCCACCCCATGCTCCCACTATAGTTATGTCTCTTGATGTAATGTTGATGCAATTAGTTAATATAGCATTAAAGCTATAAAACAATTTCTTGCATTTGAATGAACTGCGTTACAGCTCTTTCGCCTACTCGTGCAGCAATAGCTCCCTCCCCTTTGTGCGTGGTTGCGGTTTCCACTCTCATGAGAGATGCCCTCCCTTCTTGTGTTGTTGTAGGTGCACATCTTGTTGCTGATGTCAGTCCTGCGGCTGATGCTTCTACCTGCCCTGCAGTTGTTCTTCCTGTTGCCCCATCGAAGACTCCTTCTATGATGACGGATAGGGCTTTGGCAGTGGATGACACCTCTTGTCTTCAGGTTGTTGGCCTCGCTTCTAAGGGTTATGAGGGTCCAGGGTTGTCTTTTGCTAAGATTGTCTCTAAGTCAACTTTGGTTGAGAATGGCCCTAGGGTTTCTAATCTGGTTCCAGTGTGTGGTTCTCTCTCTATTAAGATTTCTTCTGAGGTTGAAGGAGATCTAGCGAACAACACTGATGTTTTTAAATCTCATGGATTAATATGTCATTTTTGGGGATTCTAGCCTCACCTTCCCCTTCTGCATGATTGGGTAACTCGTAAATGGGAACTATTTCTATTAGGTATTATTCATATCTTTCTTATGGAAAAAGAGTTTTTTATTGCCAAGTTTGACTTTGCTGAGTATAGAACTAAGATCCTGTGTGATATTTTTTTTACTGGGAGGATGATAAATTTATGCTTATGCTAAAGCCCCCAAAATCTAGATTTTAATCCTTCTTTTGAAATATTCAGTAAGAGCCCTATATGGGTTAGACTCCCCAATCTCCCCCTTCATCTCTAGCATGATTCAATTCTCGAGGAAGTGGGTGAGGCTTTGGAGGAATTTTTGATGCTCGGTCATGATTCCTTCAATATACTTCATTCTACTTATGCTCAAATTTTAGTTGAACTTGACACCTCAATGGATCTTCTAGTTGAAATCAAAATTGAATCAACTTTAGGTTCTTGGACACAACAACTTGACTATGAGGGTATTCCCTTTAGATGTCAAAAATATTTTAAGAGTGGTCACATTTCAACCCAATATGGCTTGGATACCAAGAAAAAGAAATCTTCTCCCTGGTGGTGGACGGGTGCTTTCACTCATCATTACATAGTTATGAAAGGTTCCTCTCAGCCTGTGAAGAAGGACGATATTGTTCTGTCTCCTGATGTCCCTGCTAGGTTTGTGTTGGCTATGGTTTTTGGCTATGTTTCTGCTGGAACTAAATCTGTTCTTTCTCCGCCAGATGTTGTTGTTAGTGGGACTGCTAGTGGCGTTGTGTCTGCTGGAGTTGTTCCTAATTTTTTACCATTGGAGGCTATTGCTAGTGGGTATATGGGAGCAGGTCTGGTTGGTATTGTAGGTGTTCTAGCTTCTGCTAGCATTGGTTTGGAAGATCCTTTAACTTACAGATCTCTGGTTGGGGCTAAAGTTGGCCTTGTGCTGGAAATGTCACTGGAAGATCCTATTCCTATGTTGGGGGCTAGTTCTTCAGATTTGGTTTCTTTGTGCTTGCAGGATGAGGCTGCTAGAGTTGAAGATGGTTAGATTACTATTAAAGGAAAAAGTTTTAAGAATTCATCTTCTTCTTTTGACATGACCCTTTGGTCCCATAAGAAAGGGACGAAAGGATAGTTCTTTCCCTTTCCGCTATTGTTCTCTAATGATTCATTCTTTGCAGCGGTTGGGAAGTATTTTTTCTTAGTTTTTGGCTAGTGTATTTCTCTTAGGCTTCTTGTTATGTAACATGAACTTTTATTACTCTATCTTAAGTTCCCTTTGTAAACAGGCTTTCGGGGCCCCTTTTAAACATGTTGTTACCATAATAAAAATCATTAAAGCTAGAAATCAACCTTAATTTAGTAAATAGTAATATTGATTTAATTATTCATTTACTATTCATTTAATCTAAATTTATATTTAGTTTATAATAGCATTTTTTGATATCTTGTATTGAATTTATCTATATAGTGTTTTTCTACGCTAAGAGTTAACAAGCACAATAGAGTTGCTAAAATTGTCATTTGTTTGAAGGTTGGTTAATTACTTTTGTACAAGTTTTAGAGAAAAAACATTGTGCAGTATGTTACCTTTTTTCATTGATGATCAAATTCTTATGTACAATTATAATAATTGTTAGATCAAATTTTGAATTTATTTATATACATCAATTGTCTTGATATAGGTGTGAGAAGTTGTTTTCACTACTCTATCTTCCTTAGGGTAGTAACAAGAGGAACATCATCTATATGAAATGGGGAAAACATCTAGTTTGGTTAAAATAATGACTTTTACAATATAGAGTGGACAATACCCTAAAGAAATATTAGTCACATATATTTATACAATGTTATTTATTAAAAAATTATAATACAATATTTTAGTGGAATATTAATTTTGTGTGCATTCAATTGTTTACAAAATATATATTATGCATAAGGCTTTCTATATCTCATGCCATCATCTTCAGCAATTGTGCTTAACCGATTAAACTACAACCCCTTAACTATTTATATATATTTATTAACTTTATTTTAACAATATAACCATTCAACCTTAATTTAAAAAATAATAACTAATATTAAATAATTATCTATTAATTATTTATTTACTCTAGATTTATATTTACAATAGATTAATAAATTATACAAATGTACTCTTGACTTAAACTAAAATCAAATTTCTTCCCCTTATCCATCAAACAAACATTTTGAGAACATTCTTCCTTTTTCTGCCCCTTCAACGAAAGTTTTGTAGACGTCATGAGGAGCTGACATGGTAGAGGTGGGTTATGAGGTCCACGAGGACTTCGACAACAAAGGATCTTCTTCTCCTTCAGACTTAGGTAGTTAGGTTTGTTTCAATAATCTTAGGCTCACAAGAGGTAGGAACTTCGATGATCTTGGAATCACAACAACAATATTGAATCCTGGTCAAAACACAAGACATCCATGAAGGATGGAGATAAAGACTTAAAAATTTAATCTTGGGACTGGAATAAATATGACCATCGGAAAGGGAAGGAAAGCGTAGGGAGTAACAAGAAGAGGGAGGACACCCAAAATTTTGGTTGAAGATGGGCCAGAGTGATTTTTTAGGATGAGGCTTTTGGAGGATTCCTGCGTAGTTTTTTTTCAGATGTGGTATTGGCAAGATATTGTTTAATGTAATTAGACTTTAGTTATAGGTTGTATGGGCTATGGGCAGAGGTTTTATTGCTGGTTCTTTCTTCCTTGTATGCTTTTGAACCAATATTGATGTACTTTTATTATATTAATAAATATCATCTTGGCTAATTTTTTATTTTTTTTTTAAAAACTACAATCAAATTTCATCCTTCGAAACCAACCTTATATATTGCATTTTTTTATATCGTCTCAAATCTCATCCATTTTAAGGGGAGGATTATAATGCTCAAGAAGAATTGAATTATTATGTATTGGAATATTTAAGTAAAGTTGAAGACAACATTTTCATATCGGACACTATTCCATAAATTATTTCTCATCCAGTCATTGTTTTTGTATTCCTTCCTATTTCATTAATATATAAATTTGTGTTTCATCGGTGTTTTGAGCTTGGTACCACTCCAAAATGAACAAAATTTCATTGAAATAGCACAGAAAACATGTGGTTGTTGATGGGTTCTTTTATCGTACTATTTATATTACTAGAAAACATGTGGTTGTTGATGGGTTCTTTTATTGTACTATTTATATTACTATCCCTAACTTACCGTCTTACCATTCTCTTCTATTCTTTCTATCTCTATTTATTTGTTGCAAGTCCAATGACATTTGTATTGTCTTAAAGTCTATCAAAATACATTCAATCATTATTAGAATTCATGTTTTTAACAATAATATTATCACACAACACAATTTCATTTTAAAACATATATATATATAATATTGTAACTTAAATAAGATTTTTGCATCCTATACCATTTCCTTTCAAATTTCAAATGGTCGATGATTAGTTTTAACGGATTGCAAAATGGCGATGGAAAAGTCTGTTCGTGCAGGAATGGAGTAAAGGGAAACCCGAAGCACACGCCGAATGAACATATTTTCCTCAATTAACTTGAATTTAATATGAATTCCGCTGTTGGATTGAGACATTTATTGACTT